>DWLR01000897.1:0-21263 GCA_018246295.1 Papilio alexanor hazarajatica | reverse complement strand
TTTTAAAATAAGGTTGATTTTCTTTTCTTTTGTTTATGTTTTTTTTTTTTTATATTTGTTACCTCAGAAGTTCGACATTTATAAATCGATCTCAACTTTTTGTTAGAAGGTGACAAAATAAAAATAGGACTTAACCTTGGGTTCCGAAGATATACCGAAAATTGACATATCGTTACATTTAAGTTGAGCCTTATTTGAGTTCAATTGATTTATAATGAGACGTACCGTGACTATAAAAAGGTTAATGACATAAATAAAATTTTATAAATCTGAATTCGGTTTTCTTTTTGTTCAAATTTAAAACATTACATATGTTTCTTTTTATTTTTGTCATCTGCTTGCTTGTAATCACAATTTAACTAACTATAATCTAGATCGAGCGAGAGATCGATCGTGAAGCAAGGCATTTAAACTTTCTGATTAAAAATAAACAAGTGATTGTAATATATTGTATAAGTTACAGTTCATTATTAGCAATAAGTTGTCACACTCCTATGACAACTGTAGAAGAAAAGTATTGAAAAAAAAGTGAACATCACTTCTGTCTATCCCGGATGGTATCAAAGACGTAAGAGTTTGTATACTTAATCAGTATAATTAGTATTTCAGTGGCAATGCGAGAATCAAGAACAATACTTACGAGGGAGGTAAAAAGTTATCAGCGCCGGCATGCGGCGCTGAGCAGACAATATAAAATAGCTATTGTTTAGCGGCGGTTTCGCCACGTCCAAAAGTCAACAGGGTACCGCCGCAATACAAAGGCATTTATTGTACGAATTTCACGCTTGCACGTAGGGTTGACTCTACTACGAATTACACTACTTAATATTTGAAATTTTCATCAGTGTACTAAATTTGTAACACATGGTTTAAGTTATAACAACGATCCTAGTTACTGTTGTTATTTATAAATTACTGTTATAAGGCTTCTCTTTTAAGAGATGGTCATGGGAGGTAGTATAGCATATAGAACTTATGTCGAACATAACGATAAAATTGTCGAGATTATTAAAATATCTGTAATTTGTAATTAAAAATAGTATATGAAACAGAAGAGATAGAATTGGTTTAAGAAAAAAAAACAAATTAAAAAACGCACTTTTAAAAAGGGAGTTCTCGTTGGATACAATATGCGATTCCCTAGCGTTAACACATTTTGCATGTAAATTTAACTCACTGTAGTTAGTAAATAATTACCACATTTTTTAACCAATCAAAATATTAAAACGATCAAGACTGTCAAATTACAGTATACATCCCCGTGCGGCCGCAGATCGCGGTGCGAGAATACGGAAGGGTTGCATCACTAAACTACCCCACACAATTTTCGTCACGGTTGTCCCTCTATGTGTACAGTACACATATTGCACCCTCACCGATACAGACTAGACAAAATCCCTGATAATAATTTGACATACTGCCGTTCGTTGTCCTCGATTGTTAGTAACAATATTTATTAAAAATTTAATATTAAAACAGTTTGTCTAGTATGTACAAGCACAAATTCACCCTTGCTCGTCACGCCGCAAGTAAAAATTCCTAATTTTTATTTCAACAATGGCGATGGATAACTAGTTTCTAGTGTAAACAAATTGGTTCATTCAGTAAACTTTTTGTGGTTCAAATTGTTTGAAAAATGAATAAAAACCTTGTTGTTTCGTGTTTGAAAAGTCAAACAGTAGTTCTGATTTAAAAAAAAGATAAATAAAACTCTGTGAACGATGTGTATGATGAAATCTGCAGATGAACCAAAGAATCAGCTTGCAATCGTAGAAAATGGCAATGCCCAAGGAAGATAGGTGCTCAAACTTTGAAAACTTCAACATTCCATCAGTTGCTTCAGCTACTTTATCTCGACTTTAAGTCGAGTGTACACAATATCCAATTTCAGTTAATTGTTACTGATATAAATATTTTACTATTAAAATGTGTACGGAATTTCCGTACTTACATAATGTCTCATAAATTAAATAAAGCACGTGGAGCTGATATATACTGTATTCTGATACTGATACTTAAACACTAACTGATACTGATAATGAGAACGTGCGGTATTTTTGACGACCGGCAACGAACTCTACTGATATTGTACTTATGTACAAACTGATATATTGACAGTGGGAACGTGCGGTACTACTCTTGACGACCGGCAACGAACTAACTGCTAGATGTTTGAGTAAATGAATTGTTGACCCAGCATTTGTATTTGATTAATTTAAAGAAAATATGAAAATGACGAAGACGTAAACATATGTATATACATATGTATCTATTACTTATATAAATATTAATTGAAGTCGTAAAACCAACATAAGATATATTTCATCGACAACAATGATATATTAGAAGTTGTAAAAATGAATTATTTAACTGGCAATAATTCTGAAGTTCTGCGACTCGGTGGCGCAAGGGTTGGGGAGTTATTGCGCCATATGTGGTCAATTTCCAGCCGCCTTACCCCTGTCGCGGCGAATTATCCCTAATCCTACCGTAATGGCAATACTTTTATATACATACTCGTATGCTCAACAAGTTTACTTAGTTACTTTGCTGTTGTGATTATGCGCCTCAATTTAAACTTGTCAAATGTCAGCATTTTTCTAGGATTGACTAAGAAATTGGATGCATTAGAAATGTTAAGATTTTTTTCTGATCCGTCAATGAAACCGTCATAGCTAATTTGTTGCCAGCTTTTTTATTCAGAAATAAGGAGGGAAATAGAAAAGAATAAAAAAGAAAGTTCCTTACATATAAGACTTAACACAGAAGTGTATACTTTACGCTTGTATTTTGCGAGGTTGGAATACTTCTATGGTCATAGAATAAATAAATGGGTGTTTGGGTCCTGGCGAATGTAAGAAGAATAAAGGAGGAATGTCTGGGCCCTGGTGTATGACGGACGAATGCAGAACGAATGTGCATCGAATCGAAGACAAATAAATGACGAATGGACGCGCATTGCGTGTCGTCGTGCGTTGAGTGTGGCGGTGCATGCTGGGTAGCCACTGTACGCCGTCGCCGTAAGCTTATTGTGTTAAAGGGAGCCAACACCGTCGAATGGCGCTGGTGCGATATCATTGGGCCAACTCGCCAATTCATTTATTGTTCGAATGGGCATACTCGACCGGTCTAAACAAGTCATAGCCAATTTAAAACAAAACGACTAACTATAAGATAATCATCCTTCGTCATATTTTATTTATGATATTCCGTTGAGTAATTAGAACCTAGTGGCCTCTTAATTTTCAAAATCGAGCAAGCTTTAAAGTCATTAAACTCCTACTGGGTCACACGAGTAACAAATAAAACTAGGTATTTTGATTTGTGATGATTTTAAGACTTTTTTATCAAAATCAAACTATTCAATGACAACAATAATATGAAAGTTGAGAAAATATGAGAAAATGAAGTGTTGTTAACACTAAGTTTCATTAATTATCCGTGTGACCCAATAGGAGGATAGTGTTGTCACAGCTTGTCCGATTTTGTAATCGTTTTGATAATTCTTAATAGACTAGGTACCAATATGTTCGTTAACAGTAGTAGAGTCCGCAACAACAACATCTGTTGCACGAATGGCCCACTCGACCGGTTAAATACCACGACCTCACAGAAGACAGGCGTGACGTAGAAGTTTTCTGCGCTTCGTCTGAGTCAGTAAAATCTAATATCTGCCTGTTTTATACAGAAGAATGACTTCTCTTCTGAAGACCGTACCAAAAAGCCTGTGATTCTGATTTGGTGCTATGATTTTCGGATATTTAAATGAATGTACTCGTTTGTTAATCGCAGTAGGGTATTAAAGAAATCCAACTGTAATATCATACAAACGGAATATGAAATGAATTCGTTAGTGACACCTGCAAACCTAACACAGACCTTTACCCTGATTTTCGGTACACATATTTATATAATATACAAATGTAGACAGAGTCTAATTGTAAGCCGTAACGTCGATATAAGGGTTGAAGTTATTGACACAGAAGTTGCGAGCCCTTCTGTTTGCTGTTATTGTTTCCTTAATTCAAACCCCAACTAATTAATTTACTGTTGGAGCGACGGCACTGATTGCGGTCCCCGCTCGAATAATATTTGATATTACTTTTGTATAGACAACCTGTTGGCTGAACCGAATGTTTCAAGGAAATCGTCTATAGTTAAATGGAATAGCGTGGTAAGTTAATATAATTTTAATAAATACTTCACTGATTATCCCTCATAATATATGTAGGATATGTTTTATTATAGTTTGCTTTTATGATTATTGTTTTGCGGAACTTATAAACGATTACAGATATCACGATTAAATGACCTCGATACGGGTAAATTGTAAATTTGTTCAAATAAACGCTGGTGTAGAGTAGGTACAGATGGTTATCTACCTCAGGGTAGAATTGTGTAGATAGGTATAGGATTACTGACAAGATTACACGATATTTACACATTTATAATAATATTATTGACATCCACTCCAATGAAAGGAATCACGGAGCACTGATTCTAGTCTTCTTACCATGCCCATTCTCTTCTAATAAGGAAAGGATGGGAAGAGGAAGGATTGACAGGAGCAGGGATGAATACTAAAAGGAAATGTCCTTTTTTGTTCGTGTTCTTGTGTAATTTCATACCATGAATTATTACATAAGCACTACATATCCTGGTGGAATTAATCATCGTGTTCCCTGTAACCTTGTTGCTAACAAGTCAACACAGAACAATTTAGGTACACGCAGGAAAAGCGCGCCTAAACCGCACTCGCCACGGAACCAGAACTGTTCATGCATTTCATACAAGATGGATGTAATGTGTTGCGTTTGTCGACCATATACCCGCTTATTAGTTCTTTGGACATGTTCAAAAGTTACACTTGTTAAACCTTTTCGTAAGTAAAGTGACATTATTATAGCTTTACCCTAAAATTAATTATTGTAAATCTTTCTTTTACTTCTAATAAATGTTTGAACACAATTCCACCTGTTGTTAAATAGCTATGCGATCGAAGGATGTTATGTAGTAATTTTTTATTTGCATATGAAGATGCACATGTTTATTATTAGTAAATAACCGTGATTATCTTGTACTTTATATACGTAAGAATATCCAAATTTAACATATTATTTAAGAGCCTAACAAATCGACTCAACTTTCGGCTTCTCTTTTTTTCTGGTCATTAAAAATCTTTTAGACAACAAAGCAATAGATTATTTTTAAATACGATTTAAATTAGAATTGTTCCCCATTCTATAAGCTCCTTGGCAATGTTGCCGACCACGCGGTCCGCACAATATCCGCACCCCACCTTTCCGCTGTCAGCGACAACTGACGCCATATTGACGACGCCACAAACATCAATTGATTAGTCTCTAATGTCAGTTTGACTATGCGTTTAAATAATCGGTATGCAAACGGAAAATTTATCGTTGAGTATAAAATTTATTATATATTTACTTGCTGCATTAGGAATTATAATTTAAGGGTAATATCCCATTCCCTCCTGAATCGGTTATTTATCTGTATAGGGTTTCGGGAACGAGTTACAATCGTTTCGGTACTGTAACTTTAATTGTGAACCATTGGTATCTTTTGTTATAAAGAGCTAGATGTGTCATTAGGGCCAGAGCACAGTAATGATAAGAAGTTGGAGCTAAAGTAAAAGTACCTATTCTCGATAACCTCTCGGATTGTTAAATTATCTTAATCATCAGGTCACTCATTACGTACATTGCAGGTTGTAATTATATTGTTCTTGTGATTGCGATTATATTCTCGCCCAAAATAACCGTATTAAACTCGCCTCTTTTATAAGAATTCGCTTTAATCTGTTTAGTCATAAATTTTAAAGGACAATAATCTGCTAAAAAGATCACTAGATTTCAAAAATCAACGACTCTAGTACAACGTAATCTAGACGTTCCTATTTCTGATTTTCGGTCGAGTCGATGTCAGAAACAACCAGAGGTTTAAAAGTTCTGAGAGCGTATCCTCTATATATAAATTAAATGTTATGTTTTTGTGGCAGCATCCTTATCTCCTCTTCATTTCGGAAGACGACCGCAATCGGCACGAAGCGGTTTTATCGAGTGTGACCGAGTTGATTGCTGCTTTCAAAAAAGCAAGCTTTAATTTCGGCCGCAGTGGCTGCGACGTGGCAGCGGCCGTGCGTGACTACTGTTTATTTTATTAGCAATAAAATGTCTTAAAGCCGTGTCTTACAACCGCCTTCATTCTACCCTGACTTCCTAAGAACTAATGATCCTTTAACTGTAAGTATGATAATCTTTACTATAAGTTTGGTTCATGATTTAAAAATATTGATCGAAATAATTAGCACTAATTATCGCCAACCTACCCATATAATCATCGCTGACATTTATATAGGTACAAAAAACAACTGAATATATAAAAAAGGAATGTTGAACATATTTTTTTACAACCAACAAAGTAAATATATATAACGCATTAAAAACACTATCACAAATTGTAATTTGGTGGATATTTAAACAATTTTTACAATTATATCCAGGTTTGGTAATCGTGCATGCCGATAGCGGTTCTTAATCAAATTAGGTGACGGCTGTCTCCGAAGAGGCAGGAAATATTGCTTCAGATCTCTCAGAGCCGCGTTGCTCCCTGACTAATGGACAAGCAATCGATATTGAAGTTTTTTGCGGGCCCCCGGCGACAGACAAATTGTCTTGCGCGAAGAAATTAATTTGACAAGTCTACGAGCCGTCCCCTGTCGGCTGTATTCATTTATTTGGACGAGTAAAAATGCTTTCTTGGTCAGGGGAGGCGTCTAATATGTACGCCATAAACTATTGCTGACTTCGTTTTAATAAATGGTCGGAGTTTAGTCATTTATTTAGATCGCAATATGAATTTTCACTGATTACAACAATTCTCGTTATTAGAATTAAATGCATTAAAATTACCTTAGTAACCCAGTGGTAACCTATATACCTATAGCTCTGACCTCATCATCCTCTACTATATCTAAGTAACTATAACCGCATTTGACATATCACTCATCGAGATAAATGTAAGAACAACAGATTAAAATAAATCAATCCTTAGTGTAAAAAAGTATCAATCACAGTCTCAGAGAGACAACATATTTCAACAGTAATAGAAAACAATAACATCAACGCAATTTTTCCTTAATACACAAACAAAGACACCGGCGTTCAGTTATCATATACGGACATAATGTCATAAGGAAAAATTCGATTCTTATCCAGAAAATATCGGCCGACATCGATACGAAGGGGGACTCGATTTATGATGATCTGATGATACAATCGAATCAAATAAAGCGTCTATAAATCAACGTCCGATTGCCGAGTGAGGTGCGAACGAAACTGCTTTAACGTTTTCGACGTTTTCTCCTTTATTTATTTTCATCGCATAAATCTCATACAATGGTTTGATGAAATGTAAAAAGTTGTAAGATCAGCCAGTAGATCACACTTCAACCGGATTAATGAAAGATTCTGTCAACAAATCTATAATTTTTGAAATTAAATATTGCGGTTTTTAAATTCATTTGAACTCTGTTATCGTACATTTTATATTTGCTAATGTTGATTTTCAGACTTAAATATGAAAAAACATTACAACAAATAATCTAGATCACAGAAATGTAACATGAAAGCAATTCTGATTGCTAACCGTTTGTCAAGTCACGAATAACAGCGATAGCAGGCATTTCTCCTGTGTGAATATATTGGTACTACATTAATTTGATTTCACACTAATAGTTATGTTTCTTAACGAGACAAAACAGTCCACACAAAACATTATACGGCACAATTGTCTCCAACCAAATATATAGCAAAATAAACCAAAATAAAAAGACAAAGTGCGCACGAGCTAACGTAGCGTGTAAACAAAAAGCCCAAGATTCAATTAACAATAATAAGATAAGTCGCATAATGAGAGGTTGCGTGGATTTATCGGCGGATAACCGACAATTAAACGTCTTTGTTCGTAAGACGCGCGACGCGCGACGGCGACACCGCCCCGCCCGCGACCTCACAAAATGCACGTTTCGGAGCAAAGGAACAACGAAATTAATAATCACCAAATCGCTTTATTACTTTCTATATATCAAATACCACATCCATTAATGTTACTGATATTTCAGTCACCATATTGTACAACTCTCCTCTTATACAACTTCGCACCTAAACCTCAATAGATCTACTGCTACTTAAAAAAATCCTGTAGTATTCCAAAAGATCTCGGACGGAACGGTTGGCGCGGTTGGTAAGATGCTTGTCTTTCACGCCTCAGGTCGTGGGTTCGATTCCCACCCAAGACAAACATTTGTGTGCATGAACATGTCTGATTGTCTTGAGTCTATTTGTGGTTATCTATATAAGTATGTATTTATATAAGAAAAAATAGTAATATATATAGTATATCAGTTACCTGGTTTCCATAGTACAAGCTCTGCTTAGTTTGGGATCAGATGGCCATGTGTCAATAATGGCCCAGAATATTACTATTATCAGCTAATATATAAAGCTATAAGCTTGCTTATATTTACTTAGGATCTTAGGGACTCGTCATTAAATGAACATCCCGATCGTTTTATTGATGATTTAAAAAGCTACTATTTATCTTTAATTAATTTAAAAACTTAATGTCAATATAAAATTGTACTCACGTTAACGTTCTGTTAATGGCAAAAATTTATAAAAATAGGTAATAATAATCAACTCTACTAGTTATTGTAAAATGAGTTTTGACTAAACTTGGGAATTATTTAACAGGTATTAAATAAAATATTAACTTTTACCTTCTCCAAATCGCGGGTTTTACGTACATACATGACTCGTTGGCGATTTGATTCGTGCATCGCCTTTGAAGGGCAGTACAACGAAACAAAGGGTGAAGACAAAAAGCACAGGCCTCCCAAGACGATCCAAATGAAGCCCTGAGTCCATCTTATTGTTCCCGCTGGCACTTAGCCGAAACTTACTAAGGAAACATGCGGAATTGTTGTAAATCATACCTCTTAAACATGCTTCACGAGAAAAAGTGTAATAAACCAGTAGGGTTGTATTATTATCTAGTAAGATAATTTTTTTTCTGCTATGTGAACTACTTCCTCCTGGTACAAGGATTCAATCAGTTGCTAAGCGGAAGCATATCTGTGACAACGACGACAGTGAAGTCTTATAACCATTGTTCAGATATTTGTAGTATGTTTCTCCGTCAAATTCTCTTTCCCTTCTTATGATTTCCTTATTAGAAAAGGGTGGGAAAGGTAAGAGAACTAAAATAAGGCCACTAGCATTTCATTCATCAGCCGAAACGCAGAATACTTCGCGACTGTCTTCTATGAGGTTGTGGTAGTTCACCAGTCGAACGTGGCATTTTTACAACAGACGTTGTTGTTGCGAACATTATAAGTGTTACTATTATATGTGTTTCCAATAAACAAAAAAGTATAAAAGATAAACAGTAGACTAGCAAAATAATATGAGAACAAGTTCCCTCATCATAATGATTGTCAACCTTCGCTTAAACTCCCCACTACAGATGTTGCTGCAAGAAGAATTGTTTTTTGTATTGTTTTGGTTTAAATCATTTTTAAAATAAACCTTTTGTTGCTTTTGTAATTTTATATCAGACACCATCTTCATCACTCGTTACCTCCTCATGACTTGTAAGTTTCCTTGTCAGTCATGTAATCTATTCTTGTACAATGAACTTTATCTTAAAAGCATTACGATTGATTTTAAATTGCAGTACCATATTTAATTTTAATAGCACGTGTTTTATTAAATTTATTGTTGTCACTTTCAATTAGGTATGTAAGTCTTTGAAATAAGGTTTAGATTTATCCCGAAAATTTAATTTCGTTATATGTGGCACGTACTACATGCGTCAATAGGCTTTCATGTCTTCCATTCATGAGTCAAATTCATTCATGTTTGATACTGATTGTTAATTTGAATAAAAGTTTGAGGTTCCATTCATGGGTTATGGCTTACAAGCACAACGGTGTTTTTTTTTTTAAAGAGAACATGTAAAGGGGAGATTAGTGTTGCTATTAAATTATTGTAAATTCAAATCAGAGTAAACTTACTGAAAATATTGTCCGTACTGTGCACAACATAACAAGGGCTAATGTTCAGTGGATGAGGGAAACAACGATCTTTGTGACGATTCTTGAAATAGTGCTATGTCAAACTATTTATGTACATAGGTTGAGTTTTATTATTTTTAAAAATAAAAGTCTTTAAAATCAGACATATCAATGTAATCAAGGTCTTTAAGATTATAGCAATACTTCCCAGCGATTTGTAATCACAAGTCGTGTTGTCATGCGCCGGCGCAAGGCACGGGCCGGGATGTGATTAATATGGCGGCCACACCCCGCCCCAGCCCTATGCTAATGCCGAGAGCCTTTGTCTCCGGGCACGTAGCCCACGCATCCTGTGAGTGGGCACGAAAAAACCGTCAATATCTGTTGCGACAACAACCAGACAGGCGACGTCGCAATACCAATTTATGTGCGGGTAATGATTAAGTTGAAGAAGAAAATTGTGCACCGATGAATAATTTATACGATAACTGTGTTTATCGCTGAACTTAAGGAAGGTTTATTACATGCTTCGTTGTACGTAATAGCGCGCGGGCCACTGGTGTTGAGCTCAGCAAAAATTTTGATGACGGTACTCTACTGACCGTACTAAATATACGAGTATTAGAAGCTTTTTAGTGACTAAACTGATAAGTTAGATGATACTAGTATTAATAGTGCACCTTTGAACATATCAATTATTAGCATTGATTTTGTAATAAATGTTCTCTTTTAACTATACCTCTTTTAGTTACTTTATTAGGTTCAAGTCCTGTTACAATACAAATAGGAATAGTATTTCGAAATATGAATTCAATATATAAAGTCAACTATCAAGTTAAAACTCCCGTTCGTCTATTCGCTTAGGGATTTAAAATAATTTACTATAGAAGAAGTCAGTCTTGACAATTAATTTGAATCATTCATCATTTATTTAATTAAGCAGATAAGTTCCGAAATACAAATTCATATTCATAGCTTAAAGAAAGCTAAAGCTAGAGATTTGGAAACAAAAGTATTCACGAAACGCCAACCGTTCCTATTGTCAACATAAATACGGCACATTTGCTATAATTACATCGTCCCCAACAATCCGTTGTATTAGTAGCGTCAGCTTTGAACACTGGCCCAAGTAAGCGCCTCGAGGCATCCCTATAAACGGTTAACCAAATCTTCCTAATTTATGTCTACATTGCTGCAGTAATAGGAACGAAGCTATCAAATATAAAAGAGATACAGCAATGGATTCAACAGTTGCAATAAATACCTTTAAAATAGCTCGGTGTATAGGGGTCGGGGTGTCAAACCTATGATTACGACATTATTAACAGAGAGTAACATTTGTGGCGAAAAACGGTGCAATTTATTTAAATAATCTTTTCAATTTTTATAGTGGAAAGTAAGTTACACATTTGTTTTAGCCAATCTACCGTGTAAAACGTTACGAGTAGTACCCATGTTCGCATTAAACATTTAGTTGCAAACTTAAAATAACAATTCGATTTTAGCGTGCAAAGCAATTATATTTCATGCTTTTTACGTACATTTGAGTGAGCATTTATCCTTCGATAATAAACGTTTAAGACATAGTTTAAATCTGTAAAAGTTGGTATATGACGATACCAACTAATCATTGAATGAAGACATTATATCTTACCTTTTTTAGATTTAAAATAAAAAAAATATGATCCGATTTCAAATGTGAAAAATTGCGGATAGTTCGTAGAATCAGGAGCAGATCGACTGATTAGATTGCCGGGCGTGCTATTGTGCGAGCCAATAAAATCATCCCTGATCGATGAAGTCAATTTTTTGTTAAATCTCGTGCATCCATTTAATTTGAACAAGAAAAAGTTTGAACCTGTAACAATGGCCGCTTTTTTCATCACAATGTGAGACCGCTATACGATCATCGATTACTTTTTTTATCAAAGAAAATATCAATAATCTGTTTACGCCCACTGTTAATTCCGACGTTAGTAAAATTGAAACTTGACACGTGTTACGGAGCGAAAATAATTTTGTGGGTGCGTGATGGTGCACTTTTATCACTTTTGTTTGTTTCTTTTGGGCCGACGCCTCGAGAACGCGCGCCGAGGAGGCATTTAGTGCATGACTCGCGTTTTTTTATTGCCTTTGTATTGAAAAAGTTAACGTATCAAAGGAGAAGTGCACTGCGCACAACACCTGACATCAGCCTTATCGTGCGATCTTTTCCTTGCCTAGACCAAAATTACTTTTTTAACCAAAAACAAAATTGCATCCAATTTTCTTAAGTAACATTTGAGTCCATCAGTTATTACTGTCAAGCGGTCTAATGGAAATGTCGGATTGTTGCTAATAAAATTTATAGAATTTTACTCCATCGATATATTCCAAAGTAACGTTATTTTCAATAACAGCCGATTTAAATAGAATGTTTATTACAAATTTTATTGTCAATTTGTTCTCTAAACCCACTAATGTGGATTGAATATCAGTCCATGTTAAAGTGTACTTGATTGTATTTATGACGGATATTTAAAGTTATGAACGACACTGATTATATGGATATGTTTTTCAATTACTCAGGTTTTCTACGAAGATAACTTTCCCGTGTCTCGTTAAGGCCGGTTCACACGGCCGGCGGGGCCCGTGCTCCCAAAACATTCAATAACATAACTTATAACTCGAAAACGAGCCTTCAAATTACACAAAACTGACAGCTTTAATATTTGCCCTAAGCCTTGGTCCGTGGACGGGCAGAACACCTCATGCTGAGCTTTTAATTTGTTCCATACATCCTTTCTTGTAGTTTTTTTTCTGAGTTTTGTTTGTGGCCAGCGGTGATCGATCGTTTACCCGATTTTTTACCTTGTTTAATTTTGGAAGGAGCTCGCAGGTTTCGCTAAGTCATTAGTGTGTTATGCTGAGCGATGCCCACGTTCTATGTTTTACGCTTTTTAACGACCGTTGTTTCTGTATTTAATTGCTATAGCTTTTGTACTGCTTGGATTACTAAATTTTCTTACAACTGTTAGAATGTACTAAAATTATTCTTTTTTAATCACCTACCCACTGTTATTGGTGGACGTTGTTCTCCCCAAAGAATGTAGCTCTCATGCAATGATCTCTTGCAATCCTGACAAACTCTTTGATTTTGTGAAAAACTTTCTTATGATGTGTCGATCTGTACGTGGCCGCCCTTCCCTTCCAAAACCGTTTGTTTTTTATTGATCGTCCAATCAACAAGCAATTTGTAATATCCATTATCATTGCAAGCAATTTCATGATAATCTTGGTTGCCTTGGGTTGATCACATTATGTTTAATTCGCTTTCGCAGATTTACTATGATCTTTAGTTTTTGTAAGAATTTACTTATTAATGATTTAACTTTTTCATCCTTTCACTCAATATATCATCCAACATCTACTGAAATTGCCTCGTGAGTAGCAACACTTCAGTCTCCATTAATTTACTGCTGTGCGGCAACTCGAAAGCGACAGTTATCTTCAACAATCGACTGCAATTTAACGTGACGCGCTACTTCGTTCTCGGAAAGGTTACAATATTTTAATTTACGAGCTTTAATTTAACGTCCATTTATAAGGCAACCATAATTTGTGTATAATATCCTTTATAGAACACATGTAATAAGCTCTCAAGAGCAAAGTCGACGATTTGTCGACTGCAAAGAGTTGGAACAAGTCGCTAGCGTTAATACTTCTGTCTGATTTGCAATACATTGCAAGAAAAAATTAATCGGATAATGCTAAACTCGAGCATACGTTTTCATTACATCGCCACTTACAGTGGGACTGTAGTTTGAGCAGTAATTTGATTGTTATTGAAAAAACACAGCTGAAATTTGAAGTACAACTGAACGTAGAAGTTGGCTTAGAAAAAACCGCGTCGCTTCCGAGGCGCCAACATCTCGTAAGTAAACGTGCAAGATTCGCATCGGTCGGACACGCGAGCTATTTGCCGGCGCAAGATACACCGCGCAGCGGCGCTGTCCGCACTCCATCTTGCGCCGCGCACCGGACAGATATAGTGCCCAGGGATGTACCATACGCAAAATATGTCGATACTATTAAATTAATTTACTGGAAACAATTATTGACAATTAGTGACAATAATATACACTGCAGAAGAAATTAGTTTTATTGATATTAGATGTTAAGTTATCTAAACCAAACTTCAAACTTTCAAGTTCCTCCGTGGTCATTAATTTTCCGTCAAAGTAATGACTCGACAATTCAAAATTAAAAACTTGTAAAAAATCGATTCAACTAGCCTTAACAAATCTCGTAAGCATCTAATAAAAATAATCTAAGTCTGCATAGTTTTTTCCATCAGTCTAAATCTCCGACAAAGAAAAACAAAACAACTCATAGATAATGGTTATGAGGTCTGACCGGTACGCGCACTGGTAAAATACTCGCTTTTCATGCCGCAGGTCGTGGGTTTGATTCCCATCGAATAAGGCAAATCTTAAGAAATGTTCAGGTTTACTAAGCAATTAAACTTAAAATGTTGCCATGGTGAAATGTAATCAGATGTAATCGGTTTATTAGTTCTCACCTAAACAAAAACACATAAAGCGTGCAACACTAAACTTTGCATCCTACACGTCGATGCGGGTGTCGACAGCGGCGCGCAGCACTAGGGGGCCTCACGCGTCGCGATACGTCGCTTGTAGCTCGTAATTTAAAATCCCTGATTTATAGTTCAACAGTAGCATTAAATTTGTAATCATATATTGATTTACAACCGCGATAAGGGCGCGCCTGCGGCCTTCTGGGAACACGAGGCAGCAGTGGTCTATTGCGAACGCACTCGTTTGCTGAAATTGCTTTTCGAAGTTGTGGGCAGGTCGCGAGTGAGATATACGGCCAACTCGTGTGATGCCCGACAATATTCTATTGTTGGTGACTGAGATTTGTAAATCGAATTGACAAACGGGCTCGGATGCGTTTTACGAGGTACCCTTTCTTTAGAATTGTTTCCTGATATTGTAAAAAGTGAGATTGGTTCAGAATCTCTTATGCCTGATATTGAGTCAGTGAGCTTTAAATATCAAAAGTTCAGTAGTTGACTTTTCGTAGATTTTTAGCCTGATGATTCTCATGCATATTGTATATTGGAATAAAATCAACGTGTAAAAAACGATTTAAAAAAGAGTAATCGAATCTCTAGGTTACTAAATTATAAATATTTTTTTACCAGTCCAACTAAGCTTAAACGCTTGTACTAAGATATAGGAAGCGACAATAGTCAAATGGCGGACGGAATTCGAACCCACGACATCGTGACCGGTACTCCGTACTCTGTACACTAAACCAAAATATACAGAAAAAATATATAGAATATATATATAAGAGATGGTTCACTTTTACTTTTACTTTTCCTGCAAGGCGGCTATTTTATGTAAAGATAATGTTTGTCCATTAAGAAATTCATTGATGTTAGTCCAACTGCATTTATTAAATATAACAGAAAAATATAATGCTAAACGGATGTGTCGTATCAACACATACGTTGCTCCATTTTCTTTAAAAAAAACTGTTTTTTTAAGGATTGGAAGAAAAAATCACATAAGGAAGCATTGAAACAAAAATAATATACAAAATACAAGTTATTTAACAGTATAATATTATAATACTAATAAAAGATTGACAATGACGCTCTGTGACGTCACAGACCAAAGTGCGCACACTAACTCACAGCGCGAACAAAACAGTCATCACCAAAACAATGGCGCTCGTATTAAAATTTGTCGAAATGCGTCGTAATTCGATTTAGTCGACACTTCCTGTGCATTGTCGAGGCGTCTCCCACATCGCTTCGACTTGCGTGCGCGATGCATTGTAGACTATGCAGCCACAGAAACGACACTGTTAATATAATATACCATATATTGGAACTCCTTAGTCTTCTTAGAGCTTATAAAACCGTGAAAATAAAAACTACATTGACTTTAGATTTATTCTAGTTTAAACTATGGTAGAGTAAGTAAGATTAATTTAAGTTTTAATCTGTGGTCAAATCAGTGGCAGCTGTCATCTTACGTTGGATCGCATCAACCAATAATTTCATATCATAAGTACCACCATTTCTTTAATAGAAGGGCAATAGATCTCCTCTTTTCCTAAAAGGAGGGCAACGCATCCGTAACTATTTGAATTGTTGCGATCGTTGATGGGTAACAGTTGTCACTTAACATATTGATATAAATGTAATCACCAAAGTTTCTCTACAATAATAGCAGGACCCCATATAGAGTCAAAACAAAACTCAAGTGAATCGTTGGCTTGTTTGTCCATTTTTACTTTAAAACCTTATTTTATAACTTAATAAAATCTTTGTGCAGTTTACTTTTGTACCTACTACCGTGTCTGCACAATGATCACGCTGCAGGGTGAGCGCGCGGGATGTGGGTGTCAATGTGACGCGCGAGGACTATGATTTGTTCCCCGCTCCGCTTGCCGCCGACAAATGATTGATGTGGCCTAATCTTTACAATCGAAAAGTGCGTGTAATGCTCGCATTTTTAGTTTTAAATTTAATTCTTTTCAAACCATTATCAAAAATGTTGGGGAGGTCAACAATTACTGTGCACAATAATTTACTTTATTTATCTGATTTATTGGTATAGCAGACTTTGTGGTTAGGAGAATTGTTGTGGTGATTCTTTTTTTTTTCTGCGTTATGTAACCGTTGCCATTATGCTAAAAATACATTCAAAGAAACCTCTTCGTGCATGTTACTCTCAGATATTTTATGATAGAAGGAAACACACGAGTAAGGTGACCGGTACGCATCCACATACCTAACAATCAGAAGTACTCATGCATTGCTAAATTTTTTGTAAAAAAAGGTAAAAGGAAGTAGATAGGAAAAGAAGGTATATGAACTGACCGGTTGGCGCAGTGGCAAGACACTTGCTTTTCGCGCCGCAGGCCTTGGGTTCGATTCCCATACAAGACAAACCTTTGTGTGCATGAACATGTCTGTTTGTCTTGTGTCTGGATGTAAATACCACCGGAGAACGGGCAGCAGCGTTCTTTTCTTAGCACTGTGGAACATACTGCGATTCCCAACCCGCCGGCCAAGCGTGGCGATTATGGCACATATCCCCCCAATGATGCGATAATGGGGGAGGCCTATGTCCAGCAGTGGACGATCATAGGCTGAGATAGAGGAAAAGAAGAGGAGGGAGAGACGAAGACACTTTTCTATTGCATCCTTTATCGTCATCATCATCAGCCTATACCAGTTCACTGTTGGATATAGGCCTTACCCAAGGCAATGCCCTTCCACATTATGTGGTCCTTCGCTTACATCTAAACAATTTTTGTACAGTTATACTGATAAATGTTTGTTTGTTAAAGGATTTTCTTCCAATAATAAATGGTCGTAATTGTAATAAATGTGTTGCATTTAAACAATTAAATGTCGACATTCTAAAATCTCATTATGTATATCAAATGTAATAGAAACACATACAAAGGGCAAGTATTACCAAACAACTTAAATGCATTTAGTCCAACGAGAAAACCTATTTTAACAGGCAACGAAACAAACGTGGCGTGCGTACGCGCAGATAACCACTTCTCGGAAGGAATGAAAGCATTATCAGTTGGACGACGCCGCTAAAGCCGTGAAGTCGTAACCGACAATAATAAAACATTATATATTCGAGACCACGTGCCGCGAATAATGACGAAACGCGGCTCGAAGTGCCAACAAAAGTGGGCCTTTTTTTGTTTTCCATTCATTCAATAACATCGGCGTCGCTTTGGCGACGACTGTCGATTGTCCGATGCTAAGTGCGCCCGGATGCACCGTGAAGGCTAGACTTGCATGCGATTTGTCGCAAATAAAACTCTACGATTACGGTACGTAATATTTTATGGCTAAAATAAGAGACGATGTTTTGTACGCAATAAACATTTTGTTGTTGTTAATTTGTTGAAGGGTTAAGAACATCGTAAGAATAAAAAATATGTAATGTGACTGAATAATAAAGCGGTTTCGAACCCACGACATTGAAAATGGTAGTCCCCTAATGTCAAGTGATCACCGACGCCCATCGACGATCATCTGTAACACCAGAGGGACTGCAGGTGTGTTGCCGGCTTATATAAAAAAGATTACGCTCTTTTCTCAAAGGTCCCCGAACCGTATTGGTTTCATTCAAAAAAAGCACCACTTGTAACTACGTACTACTTCTCACAAATAGTAGTAAATATCAATAAAGTTGTAGACTATTTGGTCCTAATTAACTTTTTTAAAAGCACAACGCTCACCGGGTAAGTTAATTTGTGCTAACAAAACAGTTCCACGAGCAAATAGAACGACATTATCGAGGTAATGAGTATAAGTGGTGGCGGTCACGGGCCGGTGTCCATAAATTGGGGAATGTAATTACGAGTTTATGGTGGAAAGAATTTAATTTTGTATGGAGGAAGTCGTTGACGCCAAGCCTATTGTCGCATTCGAACTGTGAACTCGGTGAGTTTTGTGAATGGGCTCAGCTCTAATGTTAATGATGCATGTTATTGCTCGTGTTGTTTTGGTGAATAATTTCAATATAACTGTTCTATTAAATTGTTATAATCTGGTAGCTTTTTTTCTATCAGTCATTTACATTAATATCACAAAAACGTTTTGCTTTGTATTATTTTAATTAATGGTTAACAAAAATTAGTCAAAGCAGTGAAAAACATACGTGGATAAAGAAATTAATTTTTGAATGATTTTTAAATATGATTCAGACGAAGCGCGATTAACAGCTTAACACATAATACATGTATGTCTATTTTCTTGTTTGTTTTTTTTTTTTAATTTTACGCCTTTTAGATCCAACCGATCATCATGAAATTAGTACACGCATTTTCAGGGATACAAAAAAGAAATAGCTATCTTTTATCTCGAAAAGAAATGTGAACTATGTTTTAAAAATAACTGGCAAAAATAAATCATATAAACACCAACCATAATATGACAATGAACCTTACACTTACCTGTCATTTATTTTCCAATATCCATATTACTTTATAGCATTTTCTCGAAAGTAAAGTACAGTATAATCAGAATCCCTAATCCCTGCGCCATTCAGTCGTTCTATCGGAAGCACAAAAAGCGATTCCCAATATAAGATATCGCTCATAAAACGCCTCTCACATCATGTTGGTGCTAGAAAACCTCTTACGCGAAACTTTTTGAGTGGATAACCACAAACTAAGGCACAAAGCTACGTAGTGTTGTACCTTTCATACATCCGTAACTTCAAATAAATTAAATTGTAATGTTTTATCGACGAAAATTTTTCAGCAAATAATTACCAACCCCTTGACATACGAATAAAATGCGTGTTGACGAGTCCGTAGAATACCATTTAATTTGACTCAATAGTGCACGCTCTTTTAGATGTAGATTTAGTTTCGGATTAACATTGTTATATAACATACAATAAGGTTGATATATAGTGTCAGTGTACAATAATGTATTAAGTAATACTAAAAAATAATAATTTAGTACTTTTCTGACGTGTTACATCTCCAAGCAATTAGGAATATGTAGCGAAACGAGATTTCTTTTACATTTGCATGTCGTTCACTTCTTATGTTTATATGATATTCACCGAAGAGATTTATTAACGTCTCGGAGACGTCGTAGTCTACCGTGACACATGAAATACATGACGTCTTTGATACGACATTGTATGTCAAATGGCTAAGAATGAAAAATTTACAAAATAACATATTAAAGTTCAAAATACTAACAGAACACCCAAAGATCTAGTGAGTAAACTGTGTTTCGCAATTACCAACTATAGATGACCGTAAATAATTATTTGAAAAGTGTACAGTCTACTAAGTTCCCAATTTAAAAATTGCTTTAATTGTTTTGTATAAATTTTAGCAATAAGCAATAATGTTCGACACCCTTTTGTACAGAGTCATCTATTCATTCTTTATTATTCCTGAAAACATATTAAATTATTAATCTGTTTTATAAAGAAACAAAAGGAACAGAAAAAGTATCCATACCATTTAGCAATCCAAAGTAACATCACTAATCAGATAAAAGTCAGTCGAAAATAATCGGCCGGGGCAGAGGTGACGGCTACTTAAGGCCAGTAAAAGGATAAGAAAGGCGCTAAGTAGGTTGAAGGGCGAGATGTGTCAACGGATACGGGAGTCCGCTAAATGCACTAACTATTTGCTGACCTTACACCCTCGGCTAGCTAAATATGGAGAATAGTTTTTGTAAGGATCGATTTAGTATTAAATAATCGACAGTCTTCTTATGTAAGACCAGATTATACATTAGGGTGTAAATTCAATTTCAATAATTCAATGCAAAGTAATAAGAATGTAATATTATAAAATACGTATTTGGTATTATTATTTAACAGGAAAGCTGGTAAACCTTAAAATATGAGCTGTCATCATACATATCTGATCTGATATCATATACAATTCGGATGTTCCGAAATCGATTTTGAGTCTGCAAAAGACTACCGACGTTGTTACATTCGCATATCTTAATAAATTGGGAATCAAAAAATTGGATAGATTATTAAAACTATTATACTTTTATATTAGTATAAGCTATAAATTGAAACTGCTCATTCTAAAATCTAATCTATAATTTAATAATTCTAGAAAATCTAATCGGTCTTATGTCTAAATCTTTAAGATATATAAGTTCATTAACTAAATATAAGAGAAATCCTACGAAGAAAAGAAAATAGTATTTCGTTCATGTGAAGTCGATTCCACTATAGCACATCCTCTCGTGAGAGGTCTCGAATGTGAGCACATTACAAGGATACGAGCTCGCGCCCCTCTGAGACTGACATCCAGAGCTACATCGTCTGACGAACAAACTACGGCTTAATGCTTAATTCAGCCAATGCCTTAATAACATTGCTTGGCTTTCTTCTTTCGATTTGTCATTCGTAAAATATTTTATCCGGTACATTGTCTCACCGAATATAGACATAGACAATATGTCTATGTTGTATGTTGTCTATAGACAAATGTAATATATACAATGAAATTACATAAAAAAATACTGACATTAAGAGTTAGCACACAAATACCTACACTGCCGGCCAAAAGTTTGAGACCACCTTGAAAAAATTACAATATTGAATAAAACTCCAAAAGTTAGTGC
>DWLR01000896.1:0-21275 GCA_018246295.1 Papilio alexanor hazarajatica | reverse complement strand
TATGCCACATTACATACTTCTAAATACTCGATACTCGTTCTTTCAGTCCCCACATACTCGGTACTTACACGTATTGATTGAAATCTAGTATCAAAACCTGTTCCGTCGTTATATACGTTATATACGTCCCACCTCTACTTGTTAGTCAGCCGAGATCTGTTGAAAATGATAGCAATCGATCGGCGTAAAATGACTAACTAAACTGCAACCTTCCTACCTTCTGGACTACATTGCAGTACTTTGTTACATAGGAAATAAAGCTATGCCTGTGTATTCTTTGCAGAAAAAGAGATGGACACTGATAATAAGATGGTGTCATCGGTGTCACTGTCAAGAAGACATTTGAAAGAAAGGCACAAAGTGGAACTATCTCTGAAAATAGTTTAATTCAATTTCAATGTTTGGTAGTGGAGATTCGTTAGAGAATACATTTAAAAATTCTGTGACTTTTGAGAGCTGAATTAAATTTTTCCTAATTAGAAAGTTTTAACAGACGCTGTTTTTAGATTCAGTTCAGTGACCTGATGTAATGTTATTTTGTCCTAAGTGTTTGGAAGTGATGTGACGTTATCATAGTGCTCGTAGTAGTAAAATAAAATAAATTAATAGTGAAATTGACGTAATTATAGTTAAGTGCTTTGATATAGTTAACAAAATGCAGAACGAACATCGCAAGGCAATACAAAATAATTTTGGCTCCTTGGTGGAGCAAACTGACCTTGATGTGATGGTTTCAGCTCTATATGAAAAGGGGGTATTCTCTGAACAAATGATCGAACCTTTTAAAGTAAGTTTTTAGTTATTGTTTATAAGATATTCAAGTCAAATCAAAGCAATGCCTTCAAATAGTGTTTTGATTTAATTTATTATTTATTCTTCTTTTCGATTTTTGATATTACTTAATCTCAAATTCAGTAAATGTTTAATAAATGTGATATTACTTTTGTACTTGAACATTGTAAAGATTTGGTGTAAGAATGAAAAGCTACATAAGATAATTTATTTTGAATGAAAAACATGAACATAATCCTCATTGTTGTGCATATTAATTGGTTTCTATTGGTAATACCTTTATATTTTCAGGACACAAACAAAGACACAAGAACGAGGAAACGTCAGTTGTACATGGACATAATGAGACGAGGGCCTGAAGCCTTTGGACATCTCTTGGAGACTTTAGAAGAGAATGGCTACTGGAACCTGGTGCGGGAACTCGACCCAGCCAGCTCTTTACACCTCCAGCCTAGAAGTACATACAATAGTCAAGGTTTGCACAAATTAGTGTTATCTCACTAGAGAATGTTTATTAATGGTGATTTATTGAGTAAGCAAACAATGAGTCTGCTGTATCAAGGAAGCTTATTTTCTAACTTCTTTCAGATAGGATTACATAGAGCAGCCTATTTAGTTGCACAAAATTAATTTTCACCCAAGTTTCCTCTTAATATAGACTACATACAATTTCACTACTATATTAGGATAAAAAGATATAGCTTTAATTACATCTAAACTAAGATGTTGTTTGTTTACAGATTCAAAAAGTGGAGAGAGTAACTATGTTAGTATAAGGACAGAGAAAAAGAGAACCAAATCGAATGTTGAAGCCACCAAGAGTTAGTAGGAAAAATGTAGCAATAGTTTATTGTTTTTCTTTTGAAATATTTGTAATTTAAGTTTTATTCAAACAAAAGAATTGCAATTGCTTTCTACCGGAATTCACAGATGATATGCAGGCTGCATCCACAGAGAGCCATAAGGAAGGAACAGACCCATCAGTTGACATTCCATACTTTCATGTTGTTAAATCCAAGCGGTTTTTTGAAGACAACGAGGCTAAGGGTATTGATACATGACACTGTATTTATATGAAAATAGATTAAGATAAAATGTCCATAAGTCCAAGTGTGTTCATTGATTAAAGCTGAATTGGAATTTTAGTTTTAAAAAAAATCTTTACTAATGGCACTATACATGGATTTACCATTGCTTAAATGAAACTATTTTTTCTTATCATTAACTCATTAGAAATATAATTCTCTGTTGTGATAATTAATAAACAATAATTCCAGACATTAAGTTGTATAAGACACGGAGGCACCAACGTGGCATTCTGGTCATCTTTAGCTATATACAGTTCTGCAATGATATTGAGAAGTACCGCAAGGGCGTCGACATCGACTGCAAGAAGCTCAAGTACCTGTTTGACGAAATTGGGTTCTCCGTCATCGCCTACCAGAATCTCACCAAGCAGGTATGCCTCCCTGATCACAGTATTCAAAAGTGTACCACAAAGAGAGTTCTAGGGTGGCCTTGTCTTATCAGATTAGTTAACCAACGAGGTGTTCTTAAGAAGATTCTTATGGCCACTGCAGCAACCAACTAAAGTTTTGAAATGTGCATATCTAAATCATGCCATCTCTTCCTATTGGGACAAGACATATTTCAAAGATTTTCCATTAAAAAGACGAGAAACAAATGTAAAGTGTTTATAGTTGGGTTCTAAAGTAGTATTTGGTTAGGAGACGGAGACGACGCTGAAGCGGTTGGAGGAAGTGCTGGTGGGTACGGAGTGTGTGTTCATCGTGGTTTCGTCGCACGGCTACGAGCGCGCGCCACGCAGCTCTGACACCGACATCCGCTGCTCCGACGGCAAGCTCATCTCCTTCCTCGACATCATCGAGCGCTTCAACAACGCCAACCTGCCGGCGCTGCGCGGCGTGCCAAAGGTCTTCATCTCGCAGCTCTGCCGGTACGTGCGCTCCCTCCACATATACACACCACACATATTATATCAGTTTTACATAATAATGTGAAGTATAAGTATATAGATACAAAAGTGTATAAAACAGGATAAAAGTGCTTTGAAAACTTTTTGATATCTTTGGTTTGATAGCACGTGAGTAATGCTAGTGTTATAAGTAGTGCTGGTGTGTAGAGGTCGCAATGAGGAGTGGGCGCTGGTGCCGCGGATGCCGGCGGCGAACGTGGGCGGTGGCGACGGCTCGCCGGCGGCGGGCGCTTCTGGTGACGTACGCGTCGAGAGCGACGGCGCGCGCTGGGAGGAGCGGCTCGAGCGGCAGCCCGACCGCATTTACTCTGACATACTCATCGCACACTCCACGGTGCCCGGTGAGCAAAACATCACATCACATTCTCTTCTTTTCTTTTGGCGAGATGTTTTTCTCTAGATTTTTCTCTTCTCTTAATAAAAAAGCATTACTTTGTTAATAATTTACTAAAAAGCTTAACAGAATAGTGTGATATAGGTTTGGATTGGTATAAGGTAGTGTTTGTGGTCGGTCGGTCAGGTTTCGTGTCGCACCGGGACCCGGAGAAGGGGTCGTGGTACATACAGGCGCTGTGCGAGGTGTTCGCGGCGCGTGCGCACGACTGCCACGTCGAGAAGCTGTTCACGCTGGTGGACGAGCGCATGTACGACCACTTCCAGGTGCAGACTTCCTCCGTCGAGAAGTGGGGCTTCAACCGCCGCCTCTACCTGCACCCCGGCCTCTACGAGGACTGACTGCCACTCAAACTCACTCAGGTTCGTTATTATAGATATGATTAAATGTATCTCTGTCCAATGTAATTGTCCATTACATTAATAAATCAATTTATCTAAACAATTTCTACGAAATTAAATTAATATCAGACCAATTAATTTTTATTGTAATACATAATTTAATTAATATTAATTACTTGATGTTGTTGTTTTTTAAAATATTTAAGATGAGCTATTATATGTTATTATTTCAACCTTGAGGTGGGTGCGGGTTTGTCAGGTTTTCTAAAATCAAGGTTGTATGATATTGGGATAGTTGAAAATAAGTCATAATTATTTAAAAATACGACTGATGAAGCTTAATCAAGGTTCAATATTGAACATTCAAAATTGAATGGTACCTACTTGCGAACATCCTCCAATTCGAAAAAATTATTTTGATATTGTTTCATAAATTAAGTTTTGTGGTATCAGACATAACAAAAAACGAGTGAAATAGAGCCGTCTCCTTTTTTTAAAATAGATTAAAAATAATACATTATTTCAAAACCAAACTCACCAAAGTATCTCGCCTCTCAAGCCAGATGTGAAGTGAAATTAGAATTAAATAATTTAAATTATAAGTATATACTCTAAACAATGTAACTTACTTGTGTGGGTATGTGTGATTGTTGTCTCTTCCAGTCGTCATAAACTATTTGAGAAACAAGTTCCTTTCAGTACATACAAATTAACTTAGAAGTCGATATGGTAAATTTAATAATATACATCACTTTTAAAATATAATATTTATAATGACTGTTGCCATACTAAAATAACTATTTTGAAGGATTTGTTTTCCTTAAAAATGTAGAATGAGTGTATTTATATGGTACTTGAATCGTAATTCTACTGCCCTCTTACCATGTGACGCCGTGAATATTGGAACAAAGGAATATGAAGGCGGCACTTGTGGTGTCGGGTGAGACATCTGTGCACTGCCCAATTTGTTATTTTAAACTGACTTGCATTTTTTACATTTATACTTTACTATATCTGTGATATATTTAGTTTTAAATGGTTACCAGGCAACAACAAAGATCCAATGATTTTTGATTTCACATATATATATGTAAGGATATTTTTAACGCAAGAGTTTGATGATGTTGTAGAAGAATGCAACCAAATTATAAACATTCAGAAATCTGTAAAAGAACACAGCTCTTAGAAATTACTTATATTATTATTGTTCGAATATATAGGAAATAATGTAATTTAAGTGAATTTCTGATCATTTTTAATGATGAAAATGTAATATTTTTATATAGAATTTTGAAATAAATAACTTTAAATTGAATTTGTGCGTTTTATTTCTCAATAATTTTTAAGGTTCGCGCGCAATGAGAGCCTTGAGCAGGCAACATTTCATTGTTAATTTGTTGGAGATAATAAAAAATCTAATTCGGTAAGTAGCAGTAAGTTAATTTAATAGTAATATTACATACAAAAATATAAGAATGATATTCTTACATAGATCAGGTTGGCATTGTTCTCACTTTGCAGTCGCGAAAGTAGCCGCCTTTTATGTTAAACCTTATGAAGTACGTAGGTAACACATAAGTACAGCAGAAAGTTAAAAACAATTAACAGTAAAAAATAACTTACTGAGCTTTAGTTACATCAACTATATTTTGCTTAATTAGTCAATAGAGAGAAAACAGAACTAGCAGTGGTGAACCAACAACTGTCGGCGATCTCAAGCAGTTCTGCTTGCCTCCGCTCGCCTACCGGTCGGACATGGACGCCAATAACATGTTGAGCTTGCTCAGGTTTAACCATTGTCGCACGCAATGGCGGTGCTCGTTGTTCCTCACATGTTCGCTGCACCACTCCGCGTGTTTTGTGCCATCATCGTTATACAATCTCTTTTTAAATAGCTCTGCATATTCGTCGACTATCTCCAACCATCTCTGCATCGGACCGATGAGGGAGCTCTGGTACAGCCAGTTCAGTAAGGGAGTTTTTGACCACCACGTCTCGAAGGATTTCCAGTCGTATGCTACATTATCGTGCCAGATCTTTTTTGTGTCAGTCTTGTCTTGATATTGTAGCCACTTTGTGCAACACTTCAGTTTATCTGGTATCGAGGGCTCCTCTGAGTCGGGCAAGTCTGGTATGATATCTAGCGTGCCGTTGGAGAGGAACAAAGCGATGTTGGGTTTGTTCATCATAATATTTGTGTCAAGAGCGGAGAGGGCGCCGCGCGCGGCCGCGTACTGCAGCGCGGGCAGCCAGGCCTGCGAGAGGACCAGCGTGGAAGTGAGCACCGTCAACAGGCTGGTGATGTAGCTGAGTGTGGCGGCCGCGCACGCGCTGACCAGGTCGGACAACAGGGCTCCATCGCAGCTTGCCGCTAGGTCGCTGTATGTGAAGAAACCTCGCAGATTTGCCTGTCTGAGTGCCACCTGCCGCTCCAGCCACAGGAGTCCCGCCTCAAATGACCTCTCGTTCACGTAAACGTTCCAATCCTGTTCGTAAAAATATTAAGTAAAATATTACAAATATTTAATTTATATTACAAATATGGAAGACAATCAAAGCTAATGTTACTAACAATAGCGCTTAAAAATTCCACTTCGAGCTTCTTGAGCTGGTTCAACTCGAGCCCCCCGGACGCAGCCCACTCCGAGCAGATCACCTCGTCATCCTCACCGTCATCTTGTAAAAACTTGTTGCTCACCATCTGCATATTTGAATCATAAACAAACGTAAGCATATTTCATAATTAGACATAAAAATTTTAGAACCCGATAACTACAATATTCAATTTGAAATCTTACATATTGATATTTTGGTAGATTTATTTAATTTGACACTAAATAAACCTGAATATATAGCAAACTGACCAAAGATACGAGGAATAGGTCGGCGGGGGCGGCGGAGGCGAGGTAGTCCTTGTTGCATGACTTGAGGCGCTCCAGGTAGAGGATGGCCAGTACGAGTGCACAGGGGGACACGCAGGCGCTACGCGCGATGCCAGCCGCAGCGTCAGCGCGCAGCCTTCGCAACGACCGCCCGCGCTGCGCCACCGACCACAGCTCACATGAGATCTCTGCATACATGTACATTTTATTCACCTTACGTTTCACATCTAGACGGTCCACAGTTATGTATTACTTTTGTACAAAATGATACTAATATACATAAATATTTTAGTGAAGATAGCTATTATATTTTTTATACTTTATGAACCATTGTCTCATTGCATTTGATTAGCACTTTTGCACGATTTTTCAAATGTAATTTTTTACAGTGAACTTATTTCATTTTAGGATTTTATAGTTTTAATTAAAGTGTTATAGATTACATTTCTATAAAAAAAAAAACAACACGAGATTATATTGTTTGATGATAATATTCCAAGCAGCTTAAATATATAATGGTAACAAATATAGGTAGCGTTGTTTTAGTAAGAATACAATAAACATATGTACTACGTACCCTATCTTCGTAAGCAGAAGGTGTAAAACAATTATTACACTTGCAACTGATAGCATATCTTCTCAGATTCGGAACTGGCATGTCTCTAGCGAGGCTTCGTGCTCGGACCATAGGTGGATATATTTCGACGTATGCATAAATCTAATTTCCAATCTTAAACCCAAAAGGAATCCAAGGAAAACGAACAAAGGTCTCTACTGTAGAACCTTAGCAGCACAAATGAACAAGGACGACAATATTCTAATTGCAGAGGTTACTGAGTCCATTGATAAACAGGCAGAAAGCCTGACAGCAAGCATTATTACCAGCTACCATGTGGCTTGTCCTGAAATTGCAACTAAAACAAAACCTAACCAACAACCCTGGTGGTGTAAATAACTAGAGGCAAAGCGAAGGAAAGCGGCTGGCTGGCGTAAATTGTGCAAAAGCATCAATAAGTGTGACCAAGCTAACCATGTGAAAAAAATCGTTGCAAGTCAACAGCTTGTAGGACCCCAAGCACTACGAAAAGCTGACAAAACTTACACAACATCACCTGAAGAAATGCTCATACTTCTTAATTCACACTTTCCTGGGTGCAGTGTGAGTAGTGTGGCTAAATGGATCGATGTTACTGTAACACCAAGCCTTTATGACTGGGAACTCGTGGAACAAGTGATTACACAACCTAGGTTCCACTGGGCCATTTTCATACCTAAACCTGGCAAAGGTGACTATACAAACAAACGCTAAATCGTTCAGACCGATAAGCCTTAAATCGTTCATTCTCAAAACCATGGAAAGACTTAGAAAGACACATAAAGGTGGTAGCCCTGGTGAAATACCCCCTTCACCCAATGCAACATGCATACAGTGCAGGTAAATCAACAGATTCCACACTCCACTTAGTAGTGGGAAGCACTACAAAAGAAACTAATATGTGCAGGATCCTTTATTGATGTAGAAGGTGCCTTTGATGCCCAAGACTAGTTTCAAAAACATTGAGAAGGCCCTATCAAAGCATGGGGTTGAATCAACCATCTGTGAGTGACTCACACATGTGCTTAGTAAAAGGATAATTTGTACAAATGATTCTAAAATCATCACAATCAACAAAGGGTGTCCACAAGGGGGCGTTCTTTCCCCAATACTTTGGAACCTGGTTATAGACGACCTCATAAACAAACTCAATAGTAACTATTTATACACAGTGGGATATGCTGATGATCTGGCAATATTGATCCAAGCCGGATCAGCCAACATCGCATGTGACCTCACCAGGACAGCACTACGCATCGTAGCACGCTAATGCAGGGATTTCGAATTATCAGTCAATCCTAACAAAACGGAGCTGGTAATGTTTACGAATAAAAGGACACTTGGGGACCCTAATCTCCCCCCTCTGTTCGGCACGAAACTACAACTGTCAAATGAAGTTAAGTACCTAGGTGTGATACTGGACAATAAACTAAATTGGAGCAAGCACCTGGAAAACAAGATGAACAGGGCAAACATTATCTTCTGGCAATACAAGAAGATGATGGGTAAAATATGGGGGCTGGCACTGAGATGGTGCTTTGGCTACACACATCAGTTATCCACCCTGTGATTACTTATGGCGCGATTGTCTGGTGGACTAAAACAAAACAGACCACCGCACAGATAGGGCAGCAGGGCACAGCTACAGGGCTGCCCCAGATTGGCATGCATAGCTATAACCAGCAGCATGAGATCAACTCCTACTGCTGCTCTAGAAGCCATGCTAAACCTGACACCCTTACATATCCACATAGAACAGGTCGCAACCTTAATGGCCAACAACTTACCTATAATAGATGCTAAACACAATCTAATCCCTAAACAATTGGTATTTGATAAAAGATACAAAATACATCTCCACCAAGGAGATGACTCTAAAAGAAACCGCCACAATGATTCCAAAACGAAGTGTGTGTCTTCTCAGAAGACTTCAATATCAGTATACATGTACCGTTAGGTATCTACAACACTATCTACCAAGTGGAATGCATGGGTGTTATCGAGGCGGCACAAGCCATAGCTGTAAGGAAGGTTAAAGGCGAAAGCATCCGCATTTTAACTGACAGCATGGCGGTACTACAGGCACTAAAGAGTCACATGTTTAACTCAGGCCTTAATACACGAATGTCACCTACGGCTTAATGAAACAGGTGCTTTTAACGACATAAATCTACAATGGATTAAAGGCTACAGTGGTTCAAGGGGTAACGATGCAGCGAATGAGTTGGCCCACAGAGGTTCCAGCAGCCGAGTAATTGGCCTTGAACCTATCGTCCCCTTGCCACCTGGTTACTCAAGGTTGCAGGTAATAGGAAGAAGCTATGCCCTCCATTGCGACGCCTGGGTAAACATTCAGGGGTGCAGACAAGCAAAGGAAGCTTTACCATTCATTAACAGGAGGGTCACATGCAAGCTTATCAAGCTAAGCAAACCATAGCTTCGGATGGTTGTAGCGGCTCTCACAGGTCACGGCTACTTTAACAAACACTTGTTTAATATAGGTATTACAGACATTCCTCTATGCGTGTATGGGGGAGGAAGAGACAGCGTCTGACGTTATGCTACACTGCCCAGAAGTGTCCGCATACAGGGTTAAGTATCTCGGTTCGCCGGGATCGCTCCTGGAGATCACCGGCAACATTAAAGGGTTGTTGGGGTTCTTTGGTGAGCTGGGCTGGCTGGAGTGATCCATATCCTGCCCACTAGCAAAATACGCGCTGGTGGTGGATTTGCGGAAAAATGAGCCCCTTACTAATACTACTACTACTACATGTACTTTGCATCTTATAGACATGTACCCAACATAAATAAGGGCATTGAGCAGATGATACAAAATTAGTATACACAAATTTTTGTACTCACCAGTGACGGGTAGACTCAGGCACGGCAGGTCGGGCAACTCACCATAGTACAAAGTTTTAGTAATCCTTTTTAGGAACTCATCATGGTCTCCAATAGTCTGGGGAAATTATAAAAAAAAAAATCATTTTGTGAAAAACTTGAACAATGATCAATTGCAAATACAGTGGACCCCTGGTTATCCTACAAACTTTATGCAAGGTGGTGTCTGAGTAATAAATTTATCAGATTATAAAGTACTATCACAGCCACCCTATAGGCCTGATGTTTTTGAAATAGAGTACCTTATCATCCAACAAAATTACTTGGTGCATACAAGTTATAAACTCTTTGATCATGCATTAAGCTTGCCAAAATACATTGTAGTCTTTCGAGTTGTGTTAGGCTATAGGCATGCCAGATTACCAGAGGTCCACTGTATTTGTGCCGAGTGTGTAATGTTTCATGGTATATTTTATAAAGCTGTAATTGTATTCAAATTGAACCATTAAGCTGCTAAGAGCTACCAGACCTAAGATTTTCCCAATATGGTAATTTTGAGGATTAATAAACTACTATAACGTAGGAGCGTATTTCACTAGCAGTGTAGGTGGTATATATCATACCAAATAATGTAAAGCAATCATTCACTATCCATAATATAGAGTGACATTATACAATAACTATAAATTTAAAGTTTTTATTCCACTTAAATAATATAACTACAAGGATTTGGAAAATATGTTTCGATGTAAATATATGTATATGGTAAATGATTTATATACATATATATTTCTATTACAAATTTTTATACATACTATTTATATGTCTGTGAGTAAATAAATAATTTGACTGATGTATATGGAAGTACACAGGCACAATCCTTTAAAAAAGTTCCCTCTTGATTTCTTTGATTGATAGTTGACAATCTAATCTTTTCATACAAAAGTAGAGTACTATTTTGAAAATGACTATATGCATAACCAATCCCAAGGACCAAATATGATACTTTGCAGTATCATACAATAAATAACCAGTTTGTCTTATCATATTATTTTATTCAAACCAGTTCTAAAAGAATTTTCCCATGAAAATTTTAACTAAATTTTATTAGAAGCGAAGAAAAATCAAAAGGCCAATATTTATTCAATAGGTCACATTTCAATTGAACATGACAGTCAAAAGTGATAACACATAAGCATACATTATAAGCGATAACAAGCCCGCCATGTCGCCGAAATTACCACCTGGTTAACCACGGTTAACCTTAAGTCACTTTCCTTTTCCCTTGTAAACATCAACGTCATTTGATTAATAATAAACTAAACACTTATATTGTAGTTATAGTTCACCTAAAAATACAGTTATTTTACATATTTTAGCCACAAAGTGTTTGACCTCCTTTTTACCTTGATCTTGGCCCTTGAACCTTCCTTTCGTCTCTTTGATATACTCGACATGATTAAGCTCGTTTCTTGCTCTGTTTGATCTAAAGTGGAATAACGCTGTCAACACAAATATTATGATTTTTTTTATTTAAAAACAAACGTTGTGTAAAAACACCGTCACTCGACGGCAAGAACAGCAAGCAAAAGCAACAGGAAAATCTGACACTAGGGTTGTCGCTTGCCCACCTTTGAAATATCGGAACAAAATAAATTAATATTTATTTATAGTCTAGTAATTACTCCAGATGATTTGTAAATTTTTGCTTGCTTCACTACTATTGTTACTATTGTTAAATATAATGACTTTAATAATCACCAAAATCTTCATTCATGATTAACAGATTCCTGCTGATCCTGAAATAATTCCCCGCTTCGTTTGATTCTATATGCAAACACATATTTTAAGTCATTTAAATTTCTATAACTATTTAATACACACTTGAATCAACCATTACTTCAAACATTTCAATATCCTGAATTAAATAATAAAATTAATTCGATTTTCACTGTTGACGTTGATACACGATTCAAAATATTTCGATCTAATTTACGTGCGACTTTTGCGTCTGTAATTTCTGCGCATTGTCTGTCGTTGTCAAAACAGAAGCTGTCAAACGTAATTTTTGCGTGAAGCGGTTGTATTGCATGATAGTCGCATAGCTTTCAGTTACGATGTACATAAGTTTTTGTTGTAATTAAATATAAATGTTTATTGGTTTTGTAGTTTTTAGACAAGGAAAAAATAGTATTTTTTTGAATTTCATAATGTCAAGGCTGCGCTATTTACATAATCTTCATTGGGCGTGTGTGGGCTTCTGTCACTGATATTGATTTGTTTTATTTTATAAGATTGCTTTCTATAATGTAGTCGACGCTGACTCTCTGTTAAGTGTTAAATAATGTGCACTGTGTGTTAACTGCTAGTCGAGAATGGACCTGTACCATTAAAATGAAAACAAAGAGTTTTCTGTTATTTTCAACTTCAGTATTTGCAATAAGTTTATTTCTGATAGTATTTCATTCCCAACCGCCTCAGTCAATTCAAAATATCGTCACACAAACACACCAACATATAAAGGACTTTCAGGTAAATATTAACTCAAATAAGTTGTTTTTTGCTGTGTAAATTTAAAACAAAAACAAATATTGTTTTTGATTATCTGCAATGGTCCTCCAGAACTCATTAACTGTTAAACAAATTGCTATAGTTGTAATAAAACAATATACATTTGCACTACTTACAGTTGAATCTCACTGAGGCCACACCAAAACCAGAGGTGCCACATTATTGGAGTATTTGAATTTATTTTACAATACAGATTGTATAGTAAAATTCGTTATAAATAAAATAAAGCATTTCATAATGAGTATACATTGTATTTGTGTTTATGTTTTAATTTTTTTTTAATAACTAGCATCTTACAATTAACTAATTATATTTCAAAAATTAGTATTCTTTTGAATTTAACCAAATTATTTTATTGTGTTGGTAGGTTTATATACATATTTGTTATTACTTTAGAGTAGTGTGCGAAAATTGCAATTTTATTTTTATATAAACCACAGCCTATTTACCTCATATGCTACTGCTCTGTATCCTTTTGTTGTAGATGTATTTAATGTTCGATTATTTTTACTGCCAAGAATTGAAGTATGTTGCCAGCATCAGTTTTTTGATTATGAAAAAAATACTCCTTTAAAAAACCAGTGGATAAAATAATAATAAAATAATGCATACTTTCTATCAACCACCTTACTACTTATCGAAGAACTAGTTTATTGATTATAAAAAAAAATATTCACTTAATTAGTACCTCTAACACCTCTTTGGTTGTTCCAAGGTGGTCAAACTGGCCATGTGATAGCTATGCCATATGTTGGGTTAAAAAAATAGTAGAGAATTATATGGGAAAACAGAATAGATTAAGAACAATAATAATAACCAAGTAGCAACCAGCCCCTCCCAGACTCCACAACTGCCATATCAACAACACACTCACATCCCGTTGACATCACCAGCCCTTCTGTCACCTGATTGGTGACAGACATCAATTTATTCTCCTCGGACTTGCACTTGGCCAAGGCCCGTGCATATATGAAAACAGGTTCACATAAAATTGCACTAAAATAAATAACTATGTAAATATAATAAAAATAACTCTTTCTGCCTAACCCTTGGTTGTCTGGTCTCCTCTGCCAAGGGAATCCCGTCTGGTTGGGATTTATATATTTATGTATTTATTATATTTAATAATAATAAGCCTTTTTAATTCCATATTTACATAACATCACAATTTCACTTTTGTTAGTATTGTTAATATTTACTTTGGTTTTTAGTTTAGTTGTTAGTATTGCTAGTTGAGTAAATTTACATATGGATCCCACTTTGGGTGAAGGCCTCCTCCGTCTTTCTCCAACCCGTTCTATGTTTGCCCAAAGTCAACCAATCTTTCCCTATCACTTGGACATATAGGCCAAGTGATAGGGAAAGCCCACATAAAATATTATTATATTTATCAGTTTATATTTCATACTATAGTATTTTATTTATTTGTAATGTATATATATTAATAATGTATTTTATTTATTTATACCCAACCAGATGGAGACAAAATATAACAATGTTAATGTTAATATCAGATGTAAATAAATAAACAAATAAATTTTACATGGACAGTATGGTCTATATTTTATACAACTGGAAATGAACAATTTTTCAAAGGTTGATTACTGTTGAATCATTTAACATGACCTCTGGAATGCTAACTTCATCTTTTAAGTAAATTTAAAACATTGGCTGTCCAACTAGAACTTCTCCATCTTCATGTGACATCTAATCATGTCTTGTTTTTTTATTTCTGTAGATAATAAATAATTTTATTTAAAAAAACTGCGACATCCATAAAAATAGTAGAACAGTATCAAGTTTGTATTGCATTGTGTGATATTATCGGGGACTAAGATTGTATCTCATGTGATACAGGGACAGTCAGTGTGTTAAATATAAAAAAAAAATCGTAAAATAGTCAGACAAACAATTTATACCATGGTAATTTTTGAGTTTTACATATGGCATAATATGACAATATGTCAGGCGTGGGTCCCACAGGAGAAGCTCCGGGATGTGGAGGCGAGCCACCTGGTGGCGGGGGAAGAGTACGCCCGGCTGCTGGGGCTGGACGGGCGCGCTGAGCCCTGGCGCAACTGCAGCCTGCCGGCACTCGTGACGTATGCGCGCGGAGACGCGCACGCGCTCGCCGTCGCCTTCGTGCGCCACGCGGCGCGCCTGCCCTACACCGTGCTGCTCTACAACATAGGACTCAAGCCCTCCTCCCTCGCCATTGTTAGTACTCGACATTATAAAGTTATTATTCACTTCTTGCTGGCAGCAAAATTATTAGTGACTTCTCGCACTAGTTTTTACTTCCCATCTAAGCTCATGATGCAGTTAATTGACTTGCCAATCAAAATACAATTAAACTTAACATTCAATATAGATAATTAAAGTGGTTTGTTTGTTTGCAACCACATTGCTTAAGTACTAATAACACTGGTCGAAAGTTATTATTTTTTTTAATCAAAATGGTTTGTAAGATATCCTCCCATTCTTTGCCAGGTGTCAAGTTACTGCAACTCGTCGAAGTGTGCGGTGATCGATTTCGACCTGAGCGCATTCCCCTCACACGTGAGCGACGAGAGCATCTACGCCTTCCGCCCACTCATCATACAGGTAAGCAGAAAGTAGGCAGGTAGAAAGGACTGGAAGGAGATCGCCTTTTTCCCACCGTCTTAGGATCAAGGCCATGTTGCGACACCAACGTATCAAGTAGTAGTTGTTTTATTTTTTTATACAAGAAGGTGGCAAACGAGCAAGCAGTCACTGAAGTAACCGCTACCTATACATCGTAACAAGCATTTGCTAGCATCAACAAGCATCACGCCTGTCTTCTGTGAGGTCGTGGTATTTCACCTAGGAAAACGGTGACCACAAATAAAACCTACTTTGCGCCCTTGTTTTAAATGATCGTGTAACGGTCTGCCCCTGGTGCCAAGGTATTTAACAAAATCCAAACTATTTTTTTTTTTAGGAAATAGGTAATTTGATTGATGAAGAACGGTGACTTTTTTTCGCCGCTTCCAGGTCAAATAAGTTTCAGTTCAGAAATCTCTTTCCGTCTTCTTTTTTTACAGTTTTTTAGCACTTAAACTTAAACACAACTTAAACTTAGTGGATAATAAATATCTGGCAGTAGCTCATTACTAACTTCACAGACGGTGGAGGTGGACGGTTCCTCTTACTCCTTTATAGTTTACATTCTTGTTCCTGGACCTCAAATACTTTTTCTGAAATTTACTTTAATTGTGAAAAATTTGTGGAAAATACAATAAATTTTCCATTAAACGCAAATTAAAATTGCACATGGATATCGTACGATCATCGTATTTTAACGCAGGAAATTGACATCCTTTTATGCTAAAATGTTACTCTTTTTAAGATAAGTGTTGAAAATTTATTGGTTTAATTGGAAAAAGCGACAAGTTCTTACACATTTTCGTAGTAGATACGGCATCCTTTATTTTTGAACTTTAATTATTGATACTACGCATCAACGCACTGACAAATATATCGCTAAAGATATTTATACTAGACGATGTTAAAGACGAAAATGTACTTAATTTTATTTGGCTATTATTGAGGTGTAATTTTCTATTTAACCATATGCTTGAGAAATACTACCCGGGTAAAAAACCTTTCGTAAAATATTTAGATAATATTTACGAAGCAATTTTAAAGATCTGTCTTCTCTAATTTGTGAGTTTACTTTCAGTAATTGTACTTAAACGGGGTTAATTATTTTAAATGTTATTAAATATTTAAATTTATATAATATTTATATAAATACCTCATATCAATGCACACGCGATAATCGCTTATCTGCCAGGAATGTAAGTTTTGCGGAAGTAAGGAGTGGAGTGGAGTTTTAAAAGATAATAAAATTATTACCCGATTACGAAGAAAAGCGATTCTCGATTAACAAATATTCAACGTAGAGATAAATAAAAAGTTTGGGTAAATTTTACGGGATTTTTGTTTAGCGGGCGTGAGTGTTTTTATTCGAAAGATGTACTAAGAGTACGTAATACATGAATTATCAAGTTACATTATTTAATAATCCAGCTTATCGATAATATTCTTATAAATGTCTAGCTAATGTTTCGCCACTGTTAACGTTGTAAAGTGATGCGTGACCCTTGTCATCGTAATATTGTATATGACAAGTGTTACAGTAGAAACGTGAATACACATACTTAATGTGTTACTCACGTTTCTTGGTATCTATATTATAGCTATTAAACTTTTTTTTTACCGCTTTTTAGTAACAATATTTATAATAGTAAGTATTTTGATAAGAATTAATGTAATATTATAAACTGTGCATTGGAAATATGGTATTCAATTTAAATGTGTTTATGGTTCACTACTGACTGACCTCCATTGATAAAACCAATTAATCTTACACAAAAAATACTATTAAAACTTGGTAGAAGTATAGTAAGGAAACTACGCCCACTTGACCACTCCCATGAATCGCCATGAAGATTACTCGCCTCAGCCAGTAGATGCCAGGCCAGTTCAACCGGTCGATTTCATGGAAGGCTTATCTACTCCGCCTCGTCTATTATTACTATTTTAAAACCTTTGGACCTTATCGGCCAAAAGCACTCGTAGTTTTACGATGCCTGAAATATCTATTTTTGTAGTAGTGTTTTTTAACAGTCGCATGTTGTATGACACATCCAATAGTTAACTTTAGATGTACCTATCTAATCTAATCTAAATATTGTGTTGAAGATAACTATAACAACAAGTGTGTTGTACAATGCATCACGCAAAAACATGTACGTACAATACGTCTCAAAGTTGTTAATTATTAATATTGAAAGTACACAGAATAGTTCTTTAATTTGGTCTTCCGCTAAGTGAGTGAACTCAAAGTCCCGCGGTTGTATTAGAAGGTTGGGCAGAAATGACAATCGATGATGGTGCCCTTGAGATACTAGGCGAATTTTACATTTTTATAAAATGAACATAGGTTGGTGTAAATCTATAATTCGAAAAAACCTATTTACATGTTTTTTTATTGAAAAAATTAATTAAAAAAAACCATTTGTGATAAGGTTTGTTACACATGAATCGCTATTTATATCCATTATATTGAAGAAAATGAGTGCCTGACTGCATCTGCTCTATCGGTTTTGCGAAAGTTTGATGTATATGCCGGGACTTGGTACGACGTTCGCTTTGTTCCATGAATCCTACCTGTTCCTGTACACGCGCTGGCGCACGGGGTACAGGCAAAATATAAAACTTGCTTGCGTTATACACTCTCTCTGATTGCAATGTTGTCGTCTTCATAAGATTGAATAGGCATTTCAAAAATTTCTACGATTTATCACATATCATTTATGTGTTAAAACCAAACATAAAGCAAGCACAAGTTATTTAATTGAATCGGACCTCACTCGTCAAAATCGCTCCCGCCGTTTAGACTACAGGAGGTTACAATGCAACGGACATACACACATATATACATACATAAGTTAAGTTACGGTATTAGCCTTTTTTTAGGAAAAAAAAAGTACAGACAGGTTACTACCAAAACCCAATTCCCAAGCCGGTTCTGCTAGCCGTTGGTCTGATCACTATGGAATATTATCACAAAAAAGATTACTGATATTCTGTAATCAGTAGTTTTTCGTCGTGTGAACGAACGAACTTTGGGTAAAACACTAATGACTTTTTTTCGTCGTCGGAAACGCCGCGACTTTTATTTTTTATTCCTAGATCCTCCATTGTTACGATTTACGATAGTGCTTATGACGTAACGCTTAGTTTTGTACTTGCATGTAAAATTTAAAGCGTTAGGCGGAAATTACTAATTCAGATCGATCTTTACTATAACATTTGGTGTTTTATGCAAATAATATGGATACAATTTTGTTGCATAATATTACGTGTTTGCATTTATTGTATTTATGATTTGTATTTTTTTATCCATATTGAAATCCGACTTTCAATAATAATTTGATTCTATTTAAGTTAATATTTATTACACTTTTGTATGTTTAATATTTTGCCTAACTCCTTGACTAGCTCAAGGTCTATGTATGTAACACATTTTGTATTACACACGTAATATCGTATCGTAGGCCTCGAGCCAGCCAAGGAGTTGATGGCGTGAGTTTGAAGCAATAATGTTTAATTTGATCGCGGCGCTGTTTGCCCTGAAAATGTTTACATAGTGTAATGTATACTTTATCGCGTCGCTTTTATCCATAGACATACATACGGAAAATAGATATTTTATTTCTAACCTATTGAAGTTGTACATCCGAAGTATGACTACTAATAAAATATCCCGGGGACTTAAGTATAAATAAAGTGAGAAACGGAATCTCTATTTAGCAGCTAGCTTTATCTTGATATAGTTGGGTGTTCGGTTTTAGTATTGTCATCCTCGGGTTTTGCAGCATGCGTTGAGCCGCGTGGGCGGCGTTATCTTCAGCGAAAGCGCACAGCGGTGGGTCAATCGGTCAGTGGGCGAACCTCAATATTAAATCTCAATATAAATCTAATGTTATTAATAAGAGGTTGCCAGAGGCTTCGCACGTTTTCGAAACATCGCTATCAGGCAAAGGCATCGCATTACAAACTAACGTTTTTTTGTTATGATGTCTTCGAATATTTTATATGGGCTGTCATCACGTGTTCTCCCTATATATCATCTACATACTGATTTACATTAGTATCTAGTAGTGAGTACCAATGGGTTTCAAAAACAAGAAAAGAATCACTTTATCGTGTGCACATAACATTGCTATGTCCCTTGCATTACCCAGGTGTAATGTGACTGTTGCAGGTGCTCAGTCGGTGGGCTGCAGGTTCGACAAGAAGCCGCAGTACCGGTACTCAGGCTGCCATGCGCAGGACGCGTCGGCGCTGAGCATCGTGCTGGGTCTGCGCTGGGGCTTCGACGAGGCGCGGTACGTGGAGCGCGCGCCGCTGTGGCGCCGTCAGTCCGAGGCCGCCGCTCGCGCCGCCTTCGCCGACCTGCAGCGCAACACCACGGACGACGAGCGCGCCGAGCAGCGCACGGAGCATCGCATTGAATTCCACACCGAGCATCTCACCGAGCCCCCGCGGCCCTGAGCCGAGTGCGACGCCACTGCGCCGCGCCGACCTAGTGTTTCCCGACTCCAGGTAGCAATCGTGACGAACTTTGCAAGTTGAAAGTTTGAAGAAACTTCCTTAATGGAACACTAAGTCCTTGCGTCTCATCGACATCATGGCGACATTGTACATTCGCATGGTAAATAAAATTGATTTATTAGGATGTATATTGATAACTATTATACGGAGGCAGTTATTACTGCATGTACAAAACATACAAATACAAAAATATACAACACATATACATGACATATACAAAAATTCTGATAATTAATTTATTGATTTCAAAATGACACACGAGTGCACGGTACAGGTACTCATTGATTTCGGAGTTTTGCTGTGAAGTAACCTTGCAATAGTCTAGGTTCGTGTGGTCGATCCTAAAAGTGGTTAGGACACACGAGTCAAAAGGAAGCCTAGATATTAGTCATTAAATACACAGTATTAGTATTAACTGAGATATAGGTTTAGCGGAATGTGATTATTTGTTTGTGCACAAAGTGAGATCGAACTTGTCTTAATGTTTGTTAATTTAACTAGCAAAAAGTTGGACGCTGCTTATATAATTTTTTTAATTATTTTTTGCTGGACGACGGCGAAAATGGAGTGATGTTTATGCCATATCAATATTTATTTACAAGCACATTGTAGAGCTCAAAAATGTTACTTATAAGCCTCATGATGAGCAGCGGAATCGCTCGCTGCATTTATATTTGATGCCACGCGCAGTTGTGTCATATACAAGTGTAGGCGCATTATGTATAAACTACTTAAATTATCCGTTTTTAAATTTTTATGTATAAAAAATTTCATAGAAAAAAATACATAATAATTCATGTATTTTTTTCGGTATTAATTATAAACCAAGGTATATTGTTTGAAAAAAGCTTTTGACAAACGGAATCCTGTGGTGGTTTTGCTTGTTTTTACAATTTGCACTGATTGCAATAAGTTAGGATCGTCTTACTATGAGGCCAGATCGAGATATGACTTTGTTTTCCGAAGACAGCTAAAATATATAAGTTTTTATAGTATGAGAAGGCAAACGTGGTGCTGCTGATGCTAGATGCTGATAGTTGCCGGCCCTTAGGAATGGAGTCCGCATTTTCCTAGAAAGATTCTAAATCATATTGGTTTGCTAAACTGCCGGTGACAGACCCAACACAGTTGTGCGGGGTAGGAAGTTGCGCGAGAACCGTACCGTTGTAGAACGCGCTGGGCATCAAGATGGCGTGGATAGAATCTGGACCTTTGTCCTGTTGTGTTGCAAAGGCATATTTCCAAGCCGAGCAGTAGTAGCTCGGTCGTTGAAGAGTAAACGATATATTTAATTGTTTTCACGTACGTTTGTGCGTACGATTTTATTTTTACTCTACAAGAAAGTTTATAGCTGTCAGCAATATAATTAAACTTGAAGAAGAAAGCCAATTACAATTTCATATAGATATATTATGTTAGAAAAAAGTGCGTTGCGGACGCACTGCCAGAAACGTGAGAATTTATAAATATTCATAAATAAGTTCTCTTCATCTTATGTTACTCTATGAGGACGAAGATGAAAATGAAATGAGAATTAAGATTAAACATATCCAAACAATCACGAAATCCAAAAATTTGAATTCGGCATCACATTACAGTGGGAAAATCAAGTCAAAATTGGCGTTTGTAATAGCTACTTGCTTTAACACGTTGACTGCCAGGCGCATTTTCCATGGTTTGCCCGAGGCGCCAACGTGAATTTTTCTCATCGCAATAT
>DWLR01000895.1:0-21276 GCA_018246295.1 Papilio alexanor hazarajatica | reverse complement strand
AGATAGATTGTAAAAAGGGTGGGGCCAAGAACACTACCTTGTGGTACGCCAAAATTTACTGGTATCGTAGCACTTTTATACTTCACATAATACTTCATGTGAAGTATCATGTGTAATGTCTCATTTGAAGTAGGTAAACTTGTACTTTGATGTATTTGAAAGAAAATATAATCTTCCATTTTGGCGACGCTCTATTAAGATATGTAAACAAATTACCAAATACCCAATAACTCAATGAAATAATTTTGTATTAGTGGAGCTCGCAATCCCAAATAAGTAAAACTGCATTCAAATAATTAACCCATTGATGCATTAATCAACATTCTTCCTACATATAATAATCCATTTAAGAATAGACATCTGTTGATATATCTGTACATTAGTTAATGACAGCGACAATGAAGTAGATTTTATATATATACAACAGATGGCGCTGTAATCATTTATTTTTGAGGTGTATCTGCTGCCTCCCTTAATTATAAATTTAGGGGATTCTTCTTACTTTCCATTACTTGCGGATTATATTTCATTGATTTGTTTATTGATAAATAAATCATCCGTCGTAGGGGCAGATCAGGTACAGATTTGGTTTCCATAAGTTCAAATATAAATCCCGATATTACCTCATCTATTCAATTTAGTATTCAAGGGAGTAACTTCTGGAGTAATTTCCAGTTTTAACGCACAACCTCTTTAACACCTCATATTTATTATTCTAACGATTGTCTCTTAGAATATCAGTTCTTAGAATATTTTTTGACAATATATTTTTTGTTACATTATAATAATAAAATATCAATGTCAAAAGGTAGGAGGAGGGTAAGAATTTTGTAAAACAATACAAATACTGAAAAGGTAAAATTATTTTCACTAATTTAAAAAAAAGAGTGGTAGAGTCCGCAACAATAACATCTGTTGCACGAAGGGACCGGCTCGACCGTCGACATACCACGACCTTACAGACGACAGCATTTCGCCTAGTGAGTGAGGTTCCGGAAGTCTAATTCTAGTCCTTTTCCTCTCCCCATCCTACTCTAATAAAGGATGGAAAAAGAAGGAGGATTTGACAGAGGAGGTGATGGATTTTTATTTATCCCTTCATTTGTCTATAGAAGGGAGACAATACATCTGCAACTCATTTTATTGTTGCGGATTTCTATGAGTAGTAGTCGCTTAGTATCATATTACACGCTTGCTCGTTTACCACGGCTTCTAAAAAAAACTTATATGTTTGTCAGGTTCTCAATAAAACAACAAGTAAAAGGGATAAAAATATCGTATATAATCATACATGCAGCATAAATTTTATTAAAAACTAACGTAGACATTAACATTTATTCTTTAACCAATCAGTCTCGTTTACACAAATTAAATAATTTACTAGTAACTTAGACCCTTTTCCTCCATTTTACGCCGTACGTCTTCCGGTACAGGCCAATACCACATTAGGAAAGTTGAGCCTGAAAAAAAAAGAAAAGGTAAAATTAACTTATTTATTAATATAAGTGTCACCTTTTGGCATTGACGTTAAAAATATCCAAGTTCTGATCGATAATTTTATTTAATTCCGTGAGATGACGCTAGAATTAAATCGCAAAATATTGAAATATAGATAATAAAATAACTTATTACTCTGTCAGGTTAATAGTATTGAATTAAACATTTTCATATAATTGTATCCAATACTTGGTCGTACAGTATTAAATTTTGGACAGCTTGGAGAATAAGTAGAAGGTTCCATGGCCATGAAGGACGTAGAATACTAGCACGAAGTAAAGGTATTTTATTTTCCTGTATCTCGTATGTTAAGTAGTCTACTGGTTGAAGGCAATAAGAGATCGGTCTTTGTGAGGGGCACGCGTCTTGTAATGGATATCTTTTGGTTATTGATAATAATAATGAACTACGTACAGCCATATAATAATAAAATTAACAGAGTATATCTTACAGATAGTAAACAGGCCGAGGAATGTGAATGCAAGCTGGCAGTGACGGTCGAGCGTGGCGCCGAGCAGGTTGGACCCCACCGCGGCTCCAGCACGACCCACCATGTACATCAAACACATCGCCATCGCCCTGAAATAACAGTTTTAGTTGGTTAATTTTTATTAGATACAAAGGCATCTTCTGGCGGTATTCCTATAAAACGATAATCGATTGAACGACCCGTACGCAATGAAACGATGAAACGAACGCAGAAACCATAACCAATAGGATGCCAATTTTATATGTGTTTGTACGAAATAAGGTAGGTCAATGTTGTAAAATAGAGTATACAGAAATAATAATTTCGTCTGAATAACAGGAGTCGTAAAGCTTCGAGAGCGGAAAATCGTGGCATGATTATTCCTTAAAATCACCATTCACACGTTCGATAAATCGTTGCAGACGAATTGCGCAGTTAATTCGTTACGGTGAAACGGTGCCGTGTGTAGCGGATACTACAAGTTGTGACCAGAGACTTAAATCGTTTTAATAAACTAATAAAATTAACAGCTAAGCTCACGTGGAGTCCGGTGAATATACAGATTAGTTTCAGACCCGTCGGAAGAATCACATTATTCCTTTAAAACGGTCTTGAGACATTTGCACTACTAAATCAATAGATCTTCTGCTACGTTACGGATCGCAAGATAGGTTAAGTTTACTTTTTGAGAAAGCTTAATATTTTGGAAGGCGATATTCTGTTTGATATTTACGGACAACTTAGATCTTTCTCAGATCCCAACTAAGAAACAAACAAATATCAGCGATTTTTTTAAGACATCTCAATTATTTCGCTACTTTGTTTCCAGCAATTACAACTTCATCCATAGTAATAGCACTAATAACTGTTTTTTTATTATTCCGTTTGCTAAACGATCGTTTTAAAATAAACGATTCAGCCTTGGTCATTACCAGTAAAGAAAATTAAACTAAACACGACAAATTCCACCTTTGTTTTATTACTGATTGCATCTTACATCAAAGATAAAGGCAATAAAAGATCAGCATTGGGTGTACTTGACATTGTATTCCTTCAAACCTTCCATATTTCTCACGGATACAGGAGCTTATACGCTCACACTTTTCGCCACCAGCCTATTTGTCTTTTTCAAAAAATTTGCTTCAAATAGTTTCTGAGTTTATCAAGTTCAGACGCAGACGCGACGAAAGGACTTAGTGCTATATTATTAAATACTATAATAATATTCTGCGGGACATTATTCACACATTGTACTATGGAAACCAGATAACTGATATTGGTGCTATATTACTACTTTTCTTTCATAAATACGCACTTATATAGATAATTACACCCAGCCTCAAACAGACATGTCCATGCACACAAATGTTTGTCCTGGGAATCGAACCCACGACCTGTGGCGTGAAAGGCAAGCATCTTACCAACCGCGCCAACCGGTCCGTCTAATTTTAATAGATGAATCCTAATATCTATATTATAAAATATGATATATAGACCTGAATATCTGAAATATAGCTGTCATAGTTTCAAATATTTTTACGTATCTGAAATATATTGCTGTAATAATTCATTTTCACACAGTTTCACTCCATATGAAAACGACAACATCCCAAATTAAAATTCCGAAACCTCAAGCACGTCGGGAACACGTCAACAGCAATCGCGGCGAGGATGGATCCCGCGCAGCCCGAGCAGAGAGACACGACGAGCAGAATGGTGGCCAGCCCGCCCTGAGGCACGAACGCAGCGCCTATGGTGGCCGCACCGCATAAACACATTATACTGCCTGGAATAAGATAGTATTTTATTTAAAAAAGGAAATCAATAATTTTTAGGTCCTTTTACAGCAGAAGATGTCACGTGATGTTAAGAGACTGTCGCCTCTAATATTTTACAGCTTGACCGATTTTGAAGAGTGAGGCGTCATAGCTAATTTGACAATATGATGAACGGCGAAGATCATTTAGGGATTTTAAGATTAAGTATTATTTGTATAATTATAACAAGAAAGACTCACAGTGCAGTATTTTCTTTCCTATCTTATCGATGAAGAATCCGATGGCCAGGTAGACGATGGCGAACATGGCGCCCATACCCATGGAGATGGGGAACACGCCAACAGACACGTCCGTGCGGCAGTAGTGGTAGCCGTTATCCTCGTGCTGCAACAGAGTATTGTATCCTACTAATTTCATTTCTATTGTTGTCCCCATGTCTATCCCTTTCCCATATCCACCTTTTCCTTTAAATTCCCGCTTTCACTAGGTGGCTAGGTAAGTCGTACAAGGAAGCTGACCATTAATCCGTAACAGTCTCAATTGTTGCCGATATTTACAAATAGGGGCAGTAATTTTTTATAGTTATTATGCATTGTTTTAATCGGCAATTATGCATAGCGTAATGGTGTATTGTCGGTTCGATGTCAACAAAATTTTACTATTTATGAAATGAAAAACCATCATAATCTGTGTAACGCTCACTCGCAGTCGGCGGTGAAATATACGTTTGATTTGAACACTCCCAAATAATACATAACTGTTTTGTGGACTTGCGTATCGTTGTGTATATTCTAATAAATATTAAAAGCTTATACATTTCCTAACAGTGTAAAAAATATATTGTACTTATAAAATTTCTCAATGCCTTTTAGGTGCCTCAAGTTAACAAACAAAAACATACGTGACCGTCGATACTAAGAAAGGAGCTTCCAAAATGGAAGCAAGTATTTAAGTAGGAAATCATGAAATCATAAGAAACGAATGGTGATAATTTGGGTCTGTCTCTATCTCAGACATCGCTCCTAATTGCGGTTTTAAGATATAGATCTGCATGAAGCTCTATGAACGACCTACCATTAACGAACTGATTTCTTCGAATTGTACGGTGCCATAAACGCAGACAACACCAATTACGAAACAATTACGCACAAAAAACTGTGCCAACGATGCACTACGAGGAACGACACAACTGAAGAACAATTCTCATAATTGGTAGCAATGAACAGAGAAATGATAGTGAAAAAGAATTCGAGCAACTCCATTCACAATAATATCGCGTGATTTTCAGTCTTTTGTTGATTGGCTTTAAATCGTATTGACAAATCACAGTGAAAAAACAACAAAAACTTAGTACTATTATGGACAATTAAGGTTGTTAGAAAACGTAATAAAATTTCCTTTAAGCAGGTTACTTGAGTAACTACCTATACTATAGTAATTTAAAATTTACCGTGGTTTTAATCTTTATTTGTTAGCATAGTCTTCTAATATACGCATCCTTAAAAATGTATTATATAATTTATCTATTAAGACCATTATTAAATTTATTTTGAATGCATTTTGCTATTATATCTTTGAAAAAATTATATAAAATTCAAAGAATATAAGTACATATAGGTATATAATTAATGGAGGCAATTTTTGAATTTTTAAATATTTTTTAGGTCTATAAAAACGTTAAATAATAGAATCACCCCTCATGTAATATTAAACCAAACATTATGAACAATGTTTAATGTTATAATATTGACCTCTCTCGATAAAGCCCTCGTAATTTTGATGCAATGCAAAGTGACTAAATACTTTAATTTACAGGAGACGCGCTAGATTCTCAGCGTTTGCTAAAATGACGTTTAACAAATTGGCGCATATTTTGACTGTGTTACTCACCGTGATATTCTGCGCGGCCTTGAACTTGTTGTGTATGATCTGGCATATCGTGATGCTTTGCTCGCTCTTGTTGCTGAGTATGTTGTTGAGAATGTCAGGCACCCACATGTACAGACCACTCGACCTAGAACCAGGTTATCAATAAAAATAAATTAACAGTTCGCAACAACATCTGTTGCACGAATGGCCCGCTCGACCGGTGAAATACCACGACCTCACAGAAGACAGACGTGAAGTAGTTTTCTGCGTTTCCTCTGATGAGTGAGGTGCCGGAAGCCTTTTCGAATAAGGAAAGGATGGCAAAGAAAAGAGGATTTGACGGATAAGGGGGTGATAGGATAAGGAAATATCAATTTTTCTGTCTATCTCCTCCTCTGTCTATTAAAGGTAGGCAACGCATCTGCGACTCGCAAATGCTTGTTGCAGATGTCTATGCGTAGCGGTCACTTAAATGACCGCTTGCTCGTTTGCCATCTTCTTGTATAAAAAAAAAAATTAAACGAGATTGAAACCAAAATTTGAAAACATCTTTTCTGTTAGGGAGATAATGTAATGTACGTATAGCATAGAATTGGAACTTTACAGTAATGATTGATGATAATGTTTTTAATAAATAAATAAATAAATGAAAATAAAGCAATTGTTTAGATTAATTGTAGTTATGAATTACGTTAGCATTTAAATAAGTTTTTATTCTGTAACAATAACTTGTCTGTACAAGTAGGATGTGCTGTTTTTAAAATCTGTGATGTATTCATTGAAGACGGTAGCAAAGGATTAAATGGTTTATCAAATATTTAGATAAATCTGAAAATTATAGTACAAATAAACAATAACTAAGCTCATTAGGGCATTTATTTTTAGAAGTGCTTTTTGTCATGATATTTATCCTCAAACATTATCAAGCAGTGTTATCGAGGTTACGTGGTCTATAATTATAATACCTGTATGGCAAGTGTCCTCGAAGACTGACAATATTGTCCTTAATTTCTAATTTTTTTTAACCTTGCTTGCACCTTTATTTGTTCCGTTAATTGAAGATCACGCTAGACATTAAATGCAAAATCAGTTGCATCATTATTAAAAGTCCCTAATCAAATTTTATGTAGTTTACATAAATATAACATAAAAATAAATAAAAATGCAGTCATACTCTCAAACCAGATGAGTTAATAGAGATTACCAATTATTATTTAACACATAGTATAATTTATTTTATCCAGCATTGGGTATAACCTTTGGAATGCGATGCCGAAACATTCAATTAAAACATGTTGTGATCTCAATTTTACAGAAAAAGAGAGAAACATGTGTTTGTGTGAATGTTTCGGCGGTGCGAACTCATGGTAAGCCGTTACATATAGCTATCACTTACAGCATAAAGACTGCGAACATGGAGACGTGGGATATGAAGACGCATCGCGCGAGCGGCGGCCGCACCATGAGCGAGATGTTCTTCACCGCCTCAATGAAACCGCTGCGGCACGACTCCGTAGGACTAGTTGTTATCTTCCCCACCTGCAAAGCCAAAACATCACTTTAATTTTGATTCGTTCACTGTGCCTACAGACTCATGTAATAGTTTACTAATATATAATAAAAAATACCCGTATTACTTTTCTTTTGGTCTTTAAATACCTGCCAACTCTTAAAAAAATCGATATACATACTTAAAACTATACCTACGACGTTGAGTAATTATATAAGCACTCGCTTAAATATTATATTACTTTGTCTAAAAACATAAATATAGAAATAATGAAGGATTCTAAAAGCACTTTCAATGTATAAAGGGTTTAAAATTTAATATTACTTTTTCAAGAGAATTACATTTTTGCTCGTCTGGCAAGGGTATAGTGCTTTTTGTTGGTATGTATATACACGTTTTATCGTGACCCGTAGCCTTGGCTTGGCCAATTGTGAAGAGTAAGGTGTCATTCGATCCGTAATTTTCTCTAGACTGTCATATAGTTGGGCTTATTGGTTTTTAAATTGCTTGTTACACTACACTTACGGGAAACGAATCAGCACTCTTGCCGTGGTTCCAGGCGTACATACGGGCGAGGATCGGCAGCGCGGCCTCAGGACCCTTGGTGGCCAGCACGTGGCGCGGAGATTCCGGCAGCGCCAGTAGCGCTACGCTGGCCACCAGCGCCGGCAGACCCCAGAACCACATGAACACCCGCCACGGCGCTATAGTCATCCAGCCCCACTGCCACGACCACTTGCCCGGGATGATCAGCCATGCGAGACCTAATATAATATAAAATTAAGAATTTGTTGAGATAATAGCTTCCAACTGAGAGAAAAAAGAATGTGCGAACAAATTTAGCTTGTTACAGGTTCGAGGAGCGAGAAAAGTTTTCTGTCTATCCCATTTCTTTCTTTCTTCTATCAGTATTATAATCTACTCGCCTACAATGGCAAGTTAGAAATATATCCTATCGTTATTTACAATTTATAACTGATGAATAACAACCAAAAATCCTCCCGTTATTCTCATCATTCTATGATCTTACTAAGTCTAAACAAATAATTGTCTAAGCCGACATTAGATTATTTAGAATTCGTTGTAATCTAATGAATATTGAACGATGTCAAAGCTATACACATGAAGTTAAAGTGCGCAGGGGTTATCTCTATAATGAATTCACTATGTTTATTATTAGTGACGTCATTACACTAGGAACACACTATTCTACTGTGAACCAATCTGTAGACGAGTTCCGATAAAAATTAAAGCCTCACTCATAGCTATGCGATACGCATAACCGAATAATAAATATAATTCGTATAATATTGAGAAAGATATTAGATCAATGGTATGGTAAGTATATATAGTATTACACGGGTAAAGTTTTAAAAATGATCATAGACTTCAGAATAAATCATCCTCATTAATCTCCGTCTATTTGAAAACTGTAAAAAAATCGACAAACAGAAGGGACTATGTTTTATAATATGATCACGGTAGTAACCGGCTGCGACCTACGCCGTTTTCGCTGCAGCTGTAGATTTTTTGGCTACGCGTAGTTTTAATTCTTTTGACATATCTTCTAAACTATTTGTCAAAATAATAAAGTTTTAAAGACAAAAAGGATCTACACTTACTGACATATTTATGTGTATAAATATTGATATTGAATTTGAAAAATTGGCATTTATTTTTTTAGAAAAAAAGTCGTCATTGTGAGTCACTCGTAAAAAATAGATATGCCGTCGCGAATTTTAAAAGACGACCAATAAAAGGGGAATAGCACACCATACATTGTTGTTATTTCCTAAAGGGATAGGCAGCGTTTTCGAAGCTTCCGAAAGAAGGTGGTTTCCCTTTGTCCGACATTTTCAACAATTATCGTCATATTTCAACCACTTTAAACAAAACCTTTAACAAATTATTCACTTAATCCTTCCTCATAAATCACTCCGTCTATTGGTGAAAACCGCATAAATACATTGAGCAGTTTTTGAGTTCTGATAGGCGCGGCAGGGGACTTTGTTTTATAATAGGTTTTATTTTTTTTACTTTCAATTTCATGGCCCACCGCTACTTGCCTAAATATGAGTGAACCTTAATGAGCGCATTTAATTTACACACAATAAATCTTTTACCTGTTTTTTTCTAATACAGCATTTTTAATCGCGTACTAGTTTATCTAAAGGAAACAGGATTTTGAGGTGACCTAATCTAAACTTTCTTTATTTTATATTTTAAATAAATAAATAAATCCCTAAAGTGCTGTAGCTTTTTGTTTTATAAAAATAAACCTTACCTAAACTTACGATGTTATTTTGTTGTGCGTATGAGCATTTGGCACGTTCTAATTAGTTTGCTGCTTAATAATTATTTCTGTGTAATCAATAATTTACGTTCAATTATTATTTCTTATCACTACTTTTCATTAAATCTCTTAGTTTCAAAACGAATTTTGATCCCTCAAAAATTTTTCCCACAATCCCCCCCCCCCCCCCATAAGCTTAAAAAACTTTCAAATTTGTGGGTATTAGAAGTCCCGTGTGTTTGGAAAATATTTATTTCTGTTTCAATTAATTTCTACGAAGCCGGGAAGTTCTGCTTTAATTGAGCAAAAAAAAACAGGTCCAAGGGTCGATAAGCTAATTTCCATATTTAAAAAATATCACAATCAAATATCAATTCTAGGAGGCGCTTTGTAATCCGATCTGCGTAGGTATTCAATTCAGGCGCAAATGTAAACTACTTTTTCTATTTCAAACACATATTATGATTAACAAAGCCTTGTGCCTCTCCAAATGCACAGTTTTGGGGTAAGTAATCTCGACAATACGTCAACCTTAAGTACGTTGAAAATGTTACCTGGTAGAATAATAAATGAGAAAGATATGAACGCAGAGCCCCAGGCGATGGCGGCGGCGCGACGCGACTTCACGTGCATCTCGCCCAGGTAGGCGTATACTGTCGCACTCGACGCGGATACTCTAAAACAAATTAAATACATGATATATAGAAATATGTATGTAAGCATATTAATGTATGTGTTGCTGTTTTTATGTATGTATTTAAAATATAAACAATGCTTGCTCTTATTTATTTATTTTTGACTTTTCTTGTTACCCTGCTATTTATTTTTATTTAACCTCTCCTGTCCTACTGGGTTGCCCGGCAGAAATCGCTCATAGCGATAAGGCCGCCCTTGCCCACATTTAGATATAAATCTTAGGATAGTCAATTATTGTAATCCTGTTATGTCAACAATAAAGAGTTTATAAGTGAATAATAAATAAACAAATATTGTATAGGTATTTAATTCCAAATGCGGACTATTACATACGTAACAATAATATAGTTTTTTAAAAATAGAATTCGGAATAACATATCAAAATACTAGAAAAATCAAAATTTGATGTGTCAATGTACAAATGTCCGAATTGTACGTTAAATATAAAATAAAATGTTACGTTTGCAACTCCTAAAACTAGTAAACCCATTTTTTTTTTTAAATTATATCGCCACTAAAAAGCTATCTTCGAGTTACAAAAGCTTATTTCTATGACCACTTATTTTTATAATGGGGTGGGTTATTAGTCTTGAAATACAAAAAGCGGTAAAACTATAAATGTTTTTTGTTTTTGTTTTGTTTTTTGCTTTTATTTTAAAATCCTATAGATACATATACGACGTAAACAAAGCTTTTAACGCTGATTATTTTTCCAAATGAGGAGAAGGTTATATTTTTCGCGGATATGTATGAATGTACTTCTATTCTTATATGTACGAGTATATATGCATTGACCTCCATTGTGACCTCCTAAACGGCTTGATCGATTTTGAAGAGTGAGGTGTTGTTCGATCCGTAATCTTCCCCGGATTGTCATGCAGTCAGACGGGTGTAATTGTTTATTAAGTATTGATCGTTGTGTAAACGTATTTTGTACATACAGACATCCAGTTAATATCCTCAGCACCAAGATAGCCCAGACATCGGTGGCGAAGGAGGAGGCGAGAGAGAAAGCGACCGAGGCGAGCATGGCGGGCGTCATCACCGCGCGCCGGCCGTATCTGTCGCCCAGGAAACCCCATAGGAACGATGTGCTTACTATTCCTGGACACAGGAACAATACATTATACTCATATGATTTATCTATCTAATACTATAAAGCGAGCAAAGCTTGTATACGACTGTCTCGGAAACGGCTGTAACGATTTCAATAAAAGTTTTCTATAACAACTTTATGACACGTGTTATGAGTATCTATCTATACGTGTCATCGATTTTTTTTATACAAGAAGGTGGCAAATGAGCAAGCGGTCACTTAAGTGACCGTTACCCATAGACATCCTCAACAAGCATTTGCGAGTTGCGGATACGTTGCCTATCTTTAATAGGCAGTGGAGAGGATAGACAGATGGACATTTCCTTCTCCTGCCAATCCCCTTCACCGTCAAATCCTCTTACCTTTCCCACCCTTTCCTTATTAGAAAAAGGTGGGAAAGGGAAAAGGACTAAAATTGGGCCTCCGGCACCTCACTCATCAGATTAAACGCAAAAAGCTTCTACTTCACGCCTGTCATCTGTGAGGTCGTGGTATTTCACCGATCGAGCGGGCCATTCGTGCAACAGATGTAGTAGTTGCGGACTCTACAAGTGTTATATACGCTGTTATACGCTAAATCCAATTACAAAATAATTTACAGAGGAAATTAAGAAAGGAACGCGTGCGCCAAAGCCGCAGGCAATAGGTTAAAATATAAATAAAATGAAATGTTAATTAAAAGTTAAGTGAATCACAGAACTTAGAGTCCATGTCTCATAAGTCAGGTACAATATTTAATAATTAGGCGACGTGAATTTCAAATTGTTAAATAGCGTGATTAGTTACATGTTATTGTAAAAACATAATAAATCATGCTCTTAATTAGCTAATAGTACTAAATATGTTTGTATCACATTATTTACTCTTAAAGTTCACGGAAAATCTTATCAGACCATAACTAAATCGTAATATTAACTCTGTACATAACTAACAAGCAATGTAGCATTAGGAAAGGCCACGAAGTGTGCTTAAATTTGTACTTCTATTTAAGTCTAAAACACTTACCCTGTAGTTTAAATCTACTGGTATCTTATAGAAAATATAGCCATCGATGAAATAAACCTAAGAAGAGTCTTATCCGTCAATCAATTTTTAAATTCCAACGATATATAAAAATTAGTGCGATTTACCATTTGAACATTTTATTAATAGTAAATAAGTGGTTGATTTTTGAGTTATTTGACTTATGGTGGTACTTCTAGATAATGGGTGTGATTTATTTATTTCTTTATTTATTGAAACAATAGTTACAGAATAATTCCAATTTGATGTTATACGTAGATACGTAACACTATAACTTACAATAATTCCACCTTAGCCTATGATCGTTTACTGCTGGACATAGGCCTCCCTATTGATCGCATCATTGGGGTAAAATGTGCCATAATCGCCACGCTTGGCGGCGGGTTGGCGATCGCAGTATGTCCCACCGTACTAAGAAAAGGACGCTGCTGCCCGTCTTCCGGTGGTCTTTACATCCAGACACAAGACAAACAGACATGTTCATGCACACAATTGTTTGTCCTGGGTGGGAATCGAACCCACGACCTGCGGCTTGACCTCGACAAAGACCGTGACGTATAACGGCAACAAAATACTAAACAATTACTAATTAATAAATTCACATAATCTTCCTATGACATATCCAAAAAGGTGAATTTACAGTGATGTGTATTATGATGACAATTTCATCTGATGATGAGAAAATAATCGCGCGCTCTATCCCCAGGTCAGTAGTAGAAATGCATTAATTGTACGGGTGGGTCGACCGATGAACTAACTAGAAAAAGACGGGTGTAAATGTACTCAAAGTTCTAAGTTTCGTCTGATTCTGTTTCTGTTCTGTTTGTCTGCAATCGAAAATTAATATAATCAAATATTTCTAGTTTTTAATTTATTTTTTACAATCATCTATATTTGCATGGAGATACACAAATAAACTGTTTTTTTTTTTCAATGAACCGTATATATATATATATATATATATATATATATAACCTATATATATTGTTTTTTTTATTAAGAACAGATTATTTTCACACAGTCTTTGGGTGTCCTGACCTGGCTAACCGCAAAGCGGAAATCGGGCGTTAAGAAACCTGTGGGTTTATTGCTAAGGGATTATAGTTTTGTTATTGATACCAGTTATACGAGTACAGGTTATGTAAAAAAATGTTTTTACACTCCATGCTTTGCTTTTGGGGTACAGAAGTACGTAAAAGGAGATGAAGATCTTTTCCAACCTCGTAGTGTAGCGGAGGAAAAAATTTATGGTATTAATGGCATTATATATTTTTAATATTATATTTAATTTTTTATATATAGATTTAAGTGCAATCAATTCATGCTAAAATAGCGACGTCAATCTATGTAGCAACAGCGACTGGTAGTGCTTGAGAAAGGTGATTAAAGTTAAGGAAAGTCGCACACTCTTAATACCACCAGGTATTAAGTGAGAAGCCACATTGTGCGGCGCCACGTCGCCGCTGCGGCCATTAGCAAGTAATAAAGAACAGTAAGTCATCATCCATGACATTCGAATTTAATTCTAAGATTAGAAAAAAAGACGATTATCCGCCGCAACGCAAACAACTTTTGACACATCATGGATGATTCACCGCAAAAAGGAGTAAAACCTTGCATTCTGATTACCGTTTTTTTTTTTTGTGTAATCTTAGAATTTCAATTCGAACGTTAAGGATGATGACTGACGGCGGCGGCGTGGCGATGTCCGTGTGACATGTTCCTAAGAGTATTCACGACAGACGATACGGAAATAATGTTTACGTTATATTGTTCTGCTCACCTATAAAAGCTGCTGCACTGATCAATCCCTTGTGCTCACTGCTGAGTCCCAACTCGCACTCGGCGGCCGTGATGACGTAGCTAATGCCCACCGACTCCATGGAGACGTTCAGCAAGATCAGTCCGCACGTCAGCAGCACGAAGTTATTGAACTTGCCGTGACCTGGACACAAAAATAACAACTAACAGTTAATAAGAACCGACTGGCATTTCGGGGAAGATTGCGAATCTAACGAACACATCACTTTAAAATCAGTTCAGCCGTTTAGGCTACAGGAAGTCACTATGGAATGGACGTACACACGCGCAAAAAAGATTAATCTTCTAGGCCAGCATCGTGTAAATACATTATAATAAAAATCTAATTGACCTAGGTTCGAATCTCGGTTAGTCATAAGATCAGAAATCCAATTCAGGAGACGAAAAGTAGCTTTTCATTTCAAACCTACGTATTATAAGATTCTTTAAAGTCACAAATAATGCGTCAAACGTCACGAATATTAAGAATAGATTATATAGGTTTCTTCTGAGTCGTATTGACTCTAAAGTTTCTTGGCATTCCCTTGGCGATTTTCGCGAAATTATCTTTGAAAAAACTTTATTAGCGCTTATAACATCGCTTATAATCAATTACTCATACCTTGAAATTTTCACCGTCGCTATTCAAATTGAAGAGTGGTCAAGTGTGCCGTAAAGTGCCTTGATATCGAGTTTGGCTGCTAGATTAACCGGGGTGGACTTTATTAATTCAAACAGAATAAATTCTGTTTGAATGGTTAAAGTTGTTAACCGACATGAAAAGAGGAGGTTTCATTTAATGTTTGTTACCTCAGAGCTTTCTCATTTATAAGCCGATTTAATTTTTTTTAAACCTCGAGATTTAAACTCAAGTAGATAGACTGTAAGTCAGAAACGTACCAGTAGAAGGACTTTTTGTGGGAGAAACAATTTTAAGAGTGGTTTTTAGTTTTTGATTTAATTCAAAACTTTTTGTTTATAATACTAGTTAAATAATATATTTTTATTTACTAAAATTACTACGTTGCTTAAATTAATTATACGGATAACTCTTTGTTATTCATAACAATGATTTCAGGTTAGTCAACACATGTTATTGCTCATTTATTTTTATCAGATATATGAGGTCAATCATCTTCTATTATGGCTCAATAAGAGATGATTCTAGTAAATCTCTAGTAAAAACGATTTTTTTTTTTCAGTAAACACGTTTATCTTTAATAAATACGAAAATCTTTGGTAAACACGTAAATCTTTAGTAAACCCGTAAATCTTCAGAAAGCTTCAGTATTCTGTGTATTTCATGCAAATGACATTCAAACAAATTTAATTATACCCTTAAATGTATTTTTATACCCTTAAATGTATTGATGCAACCCTTCTGAGAATCGAACTCCGAAACACAAAATAATAGCTAAATCTACTAAGCCATCACCTATGGTGGTATGTGTTTAGAAAAATGTTTTTCTATTATTTTTTATTAATTATAAAAAAACATATTCGCATAATTAGGCACATCAGAAGCATAATATTAAGAAAATTAAAAAAAAAAAATGAAGGAAAAAGTTTACCTTAACTAGATTTCATATGTCTACGAAAAAATACCCAAATTAAACAGACTCAAATATAAAACATTTAAAAATGTTTACATGACAATGTAAATCATACATTTAAAAAAAGAAAAGATTCACCTGTCAGTTCAACAGCGTCTTCGAATGTCGCTTCGGTCCGTTTCCTTGCAATACTTTCAGGATCATTAACTGTTTTAATTTGTGCCGTTATATTCCCCATTTTTTTATAATTCAATATATATTAAAAAATTATTTTATTTCTTTGGATCCCAGTACATAAAATCTGTTATCGAAGTAAGTTTTTGTTGAATTATTGGAAAATATCAGAATAATAATGTCCCAGCATTTTCATATAAAAAAATAGCGAAAATATTGTTAAATTATCAACAAACAATTATGAATAAATAGTTTCTTCTGTACATTTGTAAACAGATTTTCGAAATTATTTTTTATCTATACCCACTAAATTTTAAAAACAAATCAGGATAAGGCTTCAATAGTTTAGTCTCCAATTTTTAAAGTACTGTAATTTTTTCACTAGAGTTTACAGTACAGTGTTTAAAACATTTTAAACTTGTAATATTATTATACAACAACGCAGACGAGCGCTCTGCGTGGGATCTCGTCATCGACTGGACTAATTATAGGGTCGGACAGATCGGGAAGACGTTATCTAGTGCAGTACTATTCAGGGCTTGTACATCTGAAAAACACATTTCATTGTAAGAAATTATAATAAAAAAGGGTAGTACGTTTTAAATAACAATAATTAAAGTAACGAAGAGCAGATTATGACTGAATCACTAACTCACGCTTAATATATAATGTAGTAGGTAGACTTTAGACTACTGGAAATAAAAAAAAACACAATCGCATGTTTTCGCGTACGTAATGGTGTGGCTGGGTGGGTCATCGCCAAATTTGTCACATTAATGATATTCCCTTTTGGAGTCAATAGCTCACAAAATTATTGCATCTCGCGTGACATTAAGTTTTTCTTTGATTGACTGTTTCTGAACTATATACATATATATACTGTACTATCATATTCATATATTGTATTAATCTAACATGAACATATATTCTAAAGAAAGTTAATGCTCATTAAAAAGGACTCGTTCTATTCATTGAAAGTATATTTATACCCCTTATCAGTTAAGACGTCATCTATCAAGTATGTTTTACTAGTTACGTAACAAGTCGGCATTGAAATAATTTATTGATAATTCTATGATGTTATGCTAGCACGTTTCGGTGTAATTTTTTGATAGTAAGTTGAAGTGGACAAAGGTATGTTGCAAAAGTGAGTGGCAGTGTGGTAGGGAGCGTCCAAACAAAAACTTATATCCATCATATTAGAGACATTCTAAAGAAGGGCCATATAAAGAGTAACAGAAAACGATGAGCTTGTATGCAGAAATGTGTGGATGCAGAAGAAACGAGAGTGGAGTGCCAGGATTGCGCCGAATGTAAATTCGAAATTTGTGCCTACCCCTCTTTGTTACGGGCGTAGTGTTATGTATGAATGCATATATAAATATCGCTTAAAGAAACGATATAAAAATGAAATGCAAGAAATTTTAGTTTTGTATAGTATGCACTTAGATTCGTAATCTACCAATAGATTTAAGTACTATATATGTTTTATGGGGACTGGGAGGGGCGGCCATTTACGAGAATTTTAGCAATCTATCTTTTTGTCAGTATTTTGATGTAGGTATGTATGTATGTAAGCGTAAACTGATGACAAACCTAATGAGATTCGATACCTGCTTTTTATACTGCATTGTATTTGTTTGCTGACAATGGGTTTTGTTTAAAAAATATATGTATTGATGAAAATAATAACAAGGAATTTCTAAATAGTTATTTTTAGAATAAAAGAAATAATTTTGTTGTGAGAAATTAAACTCTTATAATAACTTTTATTTAAAAAAATATCTTTTTAAGTAAAATAAAATAATTCTTACATAATATTCAAGTGAAAATTGAGATAACCTAATTTTCAACTAAAGATAACTGTTTAGACATTTCTTTAATATATTTTACTTTTCCTTAACTATAAAATGACACAATTTAAAATAAAATTACATTCCTCATTAATGCATTTCATGCCAGTGGAATTTTAACCCTAAAGTAGTTTTGGATTAGAAATGTAAAGACGTAAATTCTGCAGAGAGTCACATCCTAAAAACTACGTGTGAAGCGTTGGGCGGACAACAAAGCTGTACAAGTGTGCTCGGCCTCAATTCCTGTCACATTGGCCTCAATAGGCACATGTTGTCAGTGCGCCACTTATTAGGATTCCCGGTCCATCAATTTTCAGGTTACACCTATCTTCAGGATAATATCTTAATAATACCCATGTGCCTTAGTTTGAATACAGTTGTTACTTTTACTTTGAATGTATTTGTATTTAAGTGTTTATTATAAGCTTATGGCTGATTGACGTGATAGTAAAATTTTTCGCGGGTATGTGTCGGCCTCTCCGAAATGTTATGTCAGTTAGTCGGGTTTACTGTTTTTTTTTTTAACTAACTATAGTTTGTTACGTTATCAATATATGTAGTATATTTAAAAAGAAGTAAATGCTCTGCACGCCAGCCTTCCTTAAAGATTGCCACAAAGGTCAATAATCCTTTGCCGCCATCATTCTATGGATCTTACAACCTACCGCCTAGTTCTCCCGCTATTCAGCTTTTGGGAAAGCCTAGCCTTATTCTATAAAGACCTGTATACAACCAGCTTCTGCAATAGAACCAGGATTTGTATACATGCCAAGATGTAACAAGACCTCACAGAAAATCTCCTAGAACTTACAACACCTCTTCAAGAGTTTAATTTTATCCATCTCTTAAATATCCAAAGAAATAGAAATCCTAAAACTCGAAGCATTCCCGAAGAATACTTATCGTAGATCAAGTCGTTAAACGTAGTCTCTTGTCTTTTTTGAACTCAATTTTGAACGGTTTCGGGATTGCCGATCTCCAAGTTTAATATATTGGTACGCAGCCACGAATATGTCGGCTCATACGTGTTTTATACAACGTTTTGTTATTTCTATAACGTTTCGATAAAACATCTTATTTCATCCAATAACTACATAATTTAGTTCCCACATTTTAACCATTATCCTAATGGGCATTTTATATAATGACCAATTAATCAATTTGACTATAACATACACTACATGCACTTACCAAACAATAAGTCCAATGTTTACAACGCAACAATATAAAAACTCAAATTGTAATCGCTTACAGCGCAACGATTCATCTAAGTTACAACACTTTTATACATCTAGATATCACAGTACTGTTTTAAATTATTGACAAAATACTTCAAATTTGCTTATCAATGACACAAGAGACTTGGCATAAAGCAATAAAGTTTCATTAAAAAAACGCAATGGTTATAAACACGTTCAGCCATATATTCGTATTTTAGTATTTTTTTTTTTTTTTCTATTTATAGATGAATTATAATCCATATGAAAAAGAGATAAATAAAAAAAATAAGTTTCCCAATTGTGTAGTACGTAACTGGACAAATAATATTAAAAAATTTGATTAAAAAGGCCGAGTGATAATCAAGGATGAATAATTTAATAATACACTTTCTAAAATATAACGCGTTCGTACCCAACTTACATTCAACACCAGATTAAGTCACTTATTGTGTCTGAAACAAGGCTTTTTGAAAGCAAATTAACACGATTGTTATTGATATAAGTCATAATATTACACATATGGAATAGAAGTTATGTTCTTAAAATAACCTTTAGGACAATCTTTCGACATCGGAGGTTTAAATAAACTAATTATATGCTAACAATATTAATAATTCGTTAATTCATTATTTTAGTTATTTTGTTTTGTTGCAATTAAAATTAATATTATGTTATCGACTACGATGGAATTGAGAGTTTATACTAAATAGGTAAAAAACGCCCAGTAACAAAAAAACACCGACATTTGATTACCACTTTCAAAATTTATTTCAAAATGTCTTTTATACGAGTCTTTGAATTGAATATTGAGTGTATTAACGTTTAAATAAAGTAATTAATGTTTAAACATTTTTTTTGTTTCAAAACAGTTAAATAAATAAATTAGCACATACTCCTGTGATCCAGAGGGGTTATCAGAGATCGGGATCAACATTTGGCGCGATCACGGCACATATCCCACGATTGTTCTGGATGCATACATCTACTCATACTTGCTTGTCAGTTACAAGACCTCCTTATATCGCCTTTCTAAAGAAATACTAAAGGATGTCATTAATATGATCAGTATAAGTTTTTCTGGGATATCCCCTACCAACACTGCCACTCACTTTTGCAACATAGATTGGTTTTGTCACTCTCTCTTCATTCACACTTTCAACATGTTCGAACCACCGAAGCACTATTCTAGTCACAACATAATGTATGTTTGTTTATCGTAAATCATTACTTGCACCAGCTATTTTTACTCATTCAATCATCATAAAATTGTTTTAATGCCGTCTTGTTACGTAACTAGTAAAACATACTTGATTGATGACGTCATAACTGATAAGAGGGATAAAAATACCTTCAATAAATACAAGGATTCCTATTTTTCGCTGGCCGAACGAAAATTGATCGTCTCTAGTGACCGATCGAGAAGACCGGTGACTGGTTTCCTTTTCGTCATCAGGGGCACCGAGAACGTCTCTGCATACAGGCTCCTCATCGGTTGATCCGCCTCCAGAAGTTGGTATCTATACTGTTGCGTTTTAACTGATAAGAGATATTTCGCAGGACCCATGCCCATATCTATTTATGTATCGATTATTAAGAATAATATTGGCTCGCCAAGGCAAAATTTTAAATTAACTATTAGCGGAAAATGGTGGCTTAATTTATAAAAGGCAGTAAAATACATTGAATTTATCGATTTCTTAGAGGCATAAACAAAAAATGAATGACAAAAGAGAGAAAATAACGCTATAATCTTAATTACTTTTTCTTGTTTTAATTAAAGTATAATAAAAACACGCGCTCATCACGCAATTCATCTAATATTTAATTAAGACTTCTCATTATCTGATGAAATAAAAACGCATGAAAAGATAATTCTAAGTATCTTTTAGCAAATATTACATAAAAATTTAAGACATGCATAATTTTTCAACGAATTTATTTTTGTGATTTATCTACAACTCTTTGAAAAGTGCAGCTATTAGGGAAAGCTTTATTTTTAAAACGCTAAGAAACGAAAAGATAACGTTTGGTAAATTCGCTTAAACTCGAATTTATAACAGTGGATGAAGACATAAGAAGAAACTTCTCGAGAATCCTGAGATTAATTAATTGCATAACGCTGCAATTAATTAATCTCGGGATCTCATAACACTGCAATCGGTTATCAGTGACGTGATCGTATAAATTTACGTACTAATGGGTGTTATAATAATTTTTAAACCATAAATGTCCGTTGTAATTAAATTTATTTATTTATAAATTCAGTATTTACAACAATCATATTAATTCACATTTAATTAAAACCTTGTTACATTTTGCAACATCACTCACTCACTATATTTCTCTCTCTCTTCGATTTTCAACTGTTTTTTCACTTATCTTTGTTTATAATATATCGCGTCACGTGTTTGTGGCCAGTTCGATATATATATATATATATATATA
>DWLR01000894.1:0-21278 GCA_018246295.1 Papilio alexanor hazarajatica | reverse complement strand
TTTCTTCACGAGTGTTCATGCGCTAAACTTCGCAGAGCCTATATTCAGACTCGCCAAGATACGTCGGCCGTATTGTATAGTCTAATAGTAAGAGAAGGGTGTATAGGTTATATTTAAATTAGCACATACCATCTTCGCTTATCGTCAGGCGGGACTGTGGTCAAGTGCTAGTTTAATCCTTATAAAAAATAGTCTATTTCCTTATCTGTACAGTACACATCTCTTTCGTTAAAAAAATAGCTAGCATTGCATACGTAACGCTTAAGATCGTTGATTGCTATGTAGACTTCTACCATAAAAGAGACTTTAAATCAGTTGAACTGTTTAGCTCAAAAGCTATTGAGAAATTATATCCCTCTACCGCTGTTAAATTTAAGTTTTAAAATAACTTCACTAGCATAAATACATAGCATAAATTGATAATTTACGTGCTTAAATTAATAAACATTTATTTTCAGATTCCTTAACTGAAAGTAAACAGTTACGGGGCGGCGTGATATTCCTAAATGAAATACCGATGACGTCAACCACGAAAATCCACAGGAGGAAACTTAAAGAATTAGTAAAAACAATGGATAAAGAATAAAACTATATATCTGGCTCGAAGGACCAGAAATCATTTAATATATCATACTTAAAATTGAACTCTTCATAAAAATATTACAAATTTATTCAGGTGCTTCTATTCTAATATTGATACAAAATAGGTCATATTACTCAATATAGTGCTTTTTTAATTTGTTTTTTAGTTTTTTGAAATTTAAGAAAAAAATCTCAATAGCAAATGTGTACGTAACAACATCGACAAATGAAAACATGAGCAATTCATTTTATTGTATTTTGTCAATAGAACAAGGTTTAACAACACAGTAACAAAACATATAGTACAACATTAAATCAATGAACACATGCATCATATCGTTTTATTTAATTATAAGCATAATTTTACTTCTTTGTCATATTTTAACAACCGTGCTATAATTTGAGAGATTAATAGATCCTCTAAGCGTCTTCTTTTGGAGATTCTGAAACGAAGATTGCAATTTTAGTATACTGGTAACCGATATGAGATTTACCTACGTGAAATTTCACTTAACAAATTGAAGCATACGAGATTACCTTTTTAAAAATGTTGGCCATCAATAAATTTGTCTTTTTATTATTTTCTTTCTTTAACTCTTCTTTCTTCTGTACTACTTCGGGCAATGACTTGTAAATTTTTTCCGAATGTTTTTTCATTTCACGTTCATTTATAAATTTTGGAGCAACTAAAAAAAAAAGAAAATCTTAATTTTTTTTTTATTACTGAAAACTTCAGGAACAGAAGGAACAGGTGAAGCGCAGATTTACTGAATGAAGCAGAAAATCAGAACTGCGTTTGAAATAGAATTGAGGTGCTATGAAATTGCTATAAAAATAACAAAATAATACAGGGAACGAAAAGAAAAGAATCGAAGATAGAAACAACGGCCATCTAATTAAAAAACAAATAAAAATCGACCAACTAAATTAGCGCTATAACAGTCCGGGGAGGAATGCAAATCTATGACACGTCACAGTTTAAAATCGGTCAAGTCGTTTAGGCCACAGGTTACAATGACACGATCATTCGTCACGTCAGCATTACACTCTTTCTGTGGCATTTGGATAAAAATAGTACAAATATTATAGATACCATTCTTGCGTCTGAGTTGGCTGCTCAATTGCCTGGCAAGATGTTGTAGGTCGTTACCACTTAGAGCGTTTATTGTTTGCTGCCGTTCCAATTGCCGTGACAGCAGCTTGCGACTGGCAGCACGTTCATTTGACCTGAGTATTTGAAAATAACAAAAAAAAATAGTTTATGGTCAAGACTTTTGCTAGGGAATGAAGTTGACTATGGTCGTGTGACATTGTGTCACACGACGTCGACGTCGACACAACCTTCGACGGTTGCTTCTCCGCACCGCCCTTGTGATATCTCTATGTACTACGCCTACTTGTCCATAGACAATTTATCTGATTACGCAATGTTATTAACTCACCAATTCCCGTTACTTCATTGTGAAGCGATTGCATAAAAGGATTTGTACACTGGTTGCAACTTAGTGGCATACCTAGAACATATTATCTAGTTTTACCATAAGTTCATTTATTAGAGGGATAAATTAATCACATATTCATTAATTCTAAATGGTTATCATTGTTCAACTCGTAAAGGAAGGAAACTGCAAATGCAAAACCGGATATAATGACGGAACAATAAAATAGAAGTAAAAGTGTATTGAAATTTTTCAATTAGTTGAACCTACTCACCGAGCATAACTAGAAAGTAAATATCTATAAGTTTAAACCAATTTTTTTAAATCTATTAATCTCACCATAGTTCCTTGATCCAACAGTTGAGCAGCTCCTTCTTATAAACATTTACCATTTAAATAAAATAATAATAGGTACCTGTGCAATATACATGACAAGGTTCCATACAATTTGTATGAGTACATTTGGGGGCATGAACTACAATCATTTTCAAGCCTTGAGGGCCACACATTTCGCCAGGTCTGAAGTAAGAGAAATTGGTGAATATTTTATAAAAAAAAAAATTATACTACTTTTTCTACAGTTTCATCTGCATTTATTTTTATTTTTAAAAAAAAGATTTGATTGTTTGTTTGTTCCGTATAAACTCGAAAACTGCTGGTCCGATTTAAAAAAAATCTAAAACCTATTCCACTATGTGATATAATAGCTTTATTTTATTTTATCTATTTATCCAAGCGCGCCCCTGCTTCGCTTGGATAAATAGATATTGCTAGTAGCTTATATTAGCATTTTATTTTTAATTAGTTAATTCACTATTACAAACCTTATCTATACATGATCATAAGATCAATTCTATTAATTTTATTAAAATACTAAAATAAAAAAAAAATCACAAAATAATTAATTTTATCTGAATATAACAAAATATAAAAAAATTATAGTATAGATATTTTTACTTGCCTTGTTTGATTAATGAACTTCAAGCAGTCTTGCCGCCTTGTAGTTTTGTCTATAAAATCCGGTCGGTTCATTTCCAAATAATCTCTGACAGTGCAGGGTCGCATTTTTTTGCTGAAGTCTTCACTAGACATCTCACTATCAATTGGCAAACTTTTAGATCGATGAATCTTGCTGTCATATCCAAAACTACAATTCGGTAAATTCTTTTCAATCTTTGAAGCGACTTCTTGGAAAGGTGCATTAGAAACTTTATGTTTAGGAGGCACTTTAACAATAACATTTTTCATTGGTCGGCAACCCTCATCGCGTATAGTTTCTTCGCTGGCAACACTATCCGAGGTTTGTATTATTAAATTATAAGCAACAGCCTTCTTTTTTACTTTATCACCGCTCGTCTTAAGTTTGTGACTTTTACATTTCGATCGGCATGAACAGTAATGCCCTCGATTACAATTTTCGCAATTAACTGTCGTACTGCTATACTCATCTCGTTTCTTCTGTCCGCTGTGTGTGCTACACCGTTTGTGGTGGTATCTCTCACATTCCTTTTTAATTTTATTCAACACCTTACAAGCTGCGGAGTCTGTTGATGTGGTAGGCATCTCACTGGATGTGGGGATATCTGATGATTCTGTACATGATTTTTCTTTTTTATTTCTCTTCATCGACAATTGAACTCCCTTGTCGACATATGTCTTTTTTATCGTGACTTCAGAGTCATTTTTACGCTGTATCTGGCCCACTGTTGAAGTGGCGTCAGTATTAGAACTTGACAAACAACCCTTTTTTCGATCTGTTGAGCTGGTTTCATCAGTATCAAGCAGATAATTTAAAACTGTTATTATTTCTTTGAAACATTTTTTCCTTTTACCTTTTTCCATATCTCTTTTTGTATAACGTTTTGTTATGTCTTGAATCATATTTAATATAGGATCTTTGGAGGTTCCATGTTCAGTGTCAGACTTGCTCTCAATGCTTGACTTTCTTGAATAATTTTGATCATTTTTTAAATTTGGTTTACATGTTTCATATGTAACATTATCGTTTGATGATCTATCGGATGTCGCAAATTCAGTTGCCTCTTTTTGTTTTGTGTCACAAGTAAGGTTTTTTTGAGTTTCGACATCTACTTTCTTATTAATATGTATATTTGTCATAAAGCTCTGTATGGAATGGGTATCTGTATTAGCTCTAATAAAAGGTTTCTTGGCAATATGTGATTTTGTTGGATATGTATTATACTTTGTACCGTCTTCAGTGACACGTTTATTTGCAGGACATATATCTTGATTTGGAAGTTTTGTATCGTCATTGGTATTACTTGTACTGGGTTTGAATTGATTACGTAAATAATCGCTCTTTTCTTTAATCCGCTGAGTTTCATTACTAATTTGTGTGAAAATATCAGTACTGGTGCATTGCACACCTTTTGAATAATCTTCCTCCTGTACATATTTCCTATTTGAAACCTTATTTTGATTGTTACTCAGACAATTTTCATCCACACCAATATTTTTTCTAGCATCAGCGATATTTGCTGTATTTGCGCCCAGACTAACAACTAGGGTCATATTTGTTCCCTTAATAGGAATAGAAAATTTATCTTCGTTATATTTATGCTCTTGCAAATTAGGTTTCTCGCACACATGGTTTATTTTAATATCTGTACGAATAATATCACTAGAACTTTTCACGTTACCCATCGCGATGTGATCATTGATTGTTTTTGTTTGACTTTCATAAATGCTATGAAAGGTCTGTTGATCATTTCCAATTGGTTTCTCTTCATTACAACGGCATGTTTTATTTGGAATACTCTTTGTTTCATTTACAATTTCTTCCTTTTTGTCTACTATTTTAACAAACTCCAAATCATTTATAAATTGAACATCAGATAATGTTGGATCTGAAATCTTTGGATCGATGCTAATTTCCGTTTGTATTGATCGTGTCACTGCATGTAATAATTTTGCATTTGCCTTACGTCCCTCATCTTTATTAGAAGGTAAGTTTATGTGTTTCATGCTTTCTAAGTTACATTTTTCAGTGTATGTAATAGTTGTGTCACTTTTATCATTAAGCTGAGACCGCAAAAGAAGATCTAAGTTACCATTCGTCTGAGATGAATTTGACGCTTTTCTAGCAGAATTGATGACAGTACTAGATCTCTGTACGATTTGTAATCCTGTATTTAAGCTATTAGTTTTATCTTGTAAAGTAGTTATTGGTACATTTGTGTTATTTGTTTTCTTAGGACATATACAATCAGTTGAGCATTGAATGCCTACAGAACTAGATGCCTTAGACACTAAATCTAAACCGACCCTCTGTTGACCGCCTAATCGTGAGCATTTGTAAATAAGCAACTTTTCAGGTACATCTTGTGCCTCCATAGCCTCTCTGGCACACAAACAAACATATTCAAAGTCTGACTTATGTGGTGAAATCACAGTATCTGTGGATCTGGGTGAAGTATTACCACTTTTTACAAAATGTTTAGTTGAAGTTAAACTATTTTTGTCTTCTTTATTATTTCCAAAATAATTATCTCTATCTGATCTAATTTCATCTTCAATCACACCATGTTGTAATGCACAATCAGTTACATTTGACTTAGCTTTGTGATAATTTTGAGAGTTACAATAACAATTATTATTAATTCTACTGCAGCCAGCTTCTATAGCATCTCTTGCATCTTTTTGATATTTCTTAATATGCTTTGATTGACGAACAGTTTTACCTGATGAAAGAGTAAAAACAGAGTGGTTTCTTTGTGATTTTATATGATTTTTCTGATCTAGGGAATTTGAGCCAAATTCAATTTTAGCGGCATCTCCTGATCCATCTCCAACATTATTTTGTGCCAATTCCTTTATCAATTTATACAATCTCTCATAAGACTTTTCGTGAGTTTCTGGCATTGCCTTAATACATGTATCAGAACAAACCAACTTTCTCTTCAAAAGTGTCTCCTTATTCTTTAGAAGTTTTTTATGTACCTGCTCTCTTTTCAATGCCTCTAAATACTTCTTATATAAATCCTCCGATGACATCTTGGGTACTGTATCCGTTGAATTTCTTTCTCTGCTAGAAAAATCTGAGTCTGTGTTGGAAAAAGTAGATGTTTTAAAAATGTTAAGAGCTTTTTCAGCTTGAGCTAAATTACATAAATTAGGTGTACTTTGAGATGTACATGCCATTCCATTGGGATTAAATTTGTCTGCACGTAAAATAGATTTTTTTGGTTTCTTCACTAGTATACTATTATCAATGTCATTACCGTCAGATGTGCTTGTGGTAGTATGATTACTTTTTCGAAGACCCAGGTTTTTACTATTAAAACTTAAATCTGATAGGAAAACAGTTCCACTATCATCATCGCTGTATTGTGCTTTTATCAATCTTTGAACTACTTCTTTAATTAGTTTTTCTTTTAAATTTGAATTGTTATATTTTGGTTGTAATGCCTCTTTGAGTAAATTTATACTTTTTTCTAAGTCTTTTGAAAACGAATTTTTTGATGCTTTACTGGAATCAGTTGTAAAAGCACTGCTCGATTCAAGACTTGATTTATTACCAACACTATTTGAATCTTTAACACTGTTGTTATTTACGTGATTTTGATTATATACATGGCCAGGCATATATTCAAAACTCTCTGCTGCGGATATTTGGTCCCCACTTTTCTCAGGAAAATTGGATAAATTACTCTTTTTCTTGCTTCTACTGTTAATTTTTTTTCTAAACATTGTAAGTTTCTTTCTTCTTTTCCTTTTTTTCAAAGTATTTAAACTGAGTATTATTGGAAATTTTTGCCCACATACATGTACATTGTGTTGCATTTTAGGACTGATTGATTTTTTGGTATTGTTGTTATGTGGCAAAGTTGTTTGTATTTCCTTATCTATTCTCTCTTGTGGTATCATATCAGTATCCACTGTATTTTTTTCAGGGGATAATTTAACATTATCTTTCAATGTTTCCACTGTAACATCGCCATCTTTATCAACATTAAAAGAGATGTGCTTTGTTAAATTAACACTTATAGGTCCTGTATTTTCAGAAGTATGAGGAACATTTAGCTCTACAAAATCAACATCTTTTTTATAAAATTTTGTAGTTTTCTTTACATTGCCCTTTTTACCTTTGTATGAAACATTAGTCTCCACTGGTGTTGACTGAGAAGTTGGAAGACCATACTTTGTATCATTCATTGCATCATTATTAGAGTACTGTTGATGCAGTGCCAACCTTTCTAAGGTGCTAAGACCTGACCCAGATGTTTTTCTTTCACTTTCATTGCCATATCCAACATCACCTAAGGAATCCCATTCCAACTTACGTTGAGATGTTATACTACTTGTTGGTGAGAATGGCTTGTTGATAGAGGTCTCTAAATGTGGATCAATCGCTGTAAAAGAGTTGCAAAGCTTAAGGAGAAGTTAAAATAATGTAAGAATGTCTTAGAAGTAAAATAGGACTACAAGTAGTTTAAGAGAAATTTGGATGCTGTTGAATTTTTTTTAGATTAATACTCTTTGAGACTTTCAAACATATGAAAGAAAATACTAGCCCTACCGTTAGATGAAATTTTATTACATTTATTAGATATATTCAACAATATTTGGCAATTGTTTAAATTATCAAATTTATTCATTTGATAATTTAAACAATTTATACATTTCCTTATTTCAAAGCATGTGCATGCATGGCATGTATATAATATGTAATATTAGTAACATGCATCTATTTTTTTTATAATGATAAAGAATTTGATTGATTATGCTAATCTTAGGAACTGCCAAATGGATTTAACAAAATATTTTTGCATTTTACAGCTCAATAATTCGAGAAGATTATATTCAACATTGCTTCACCACCCTTATGCTACAGTGTTGCGGGTGAAACTTCAAGGTATAGCTAGTATGAGTTTATATAATTATATAAAATATGCTTTACATTTTTGAGAGTGGTTATCATCAGATTTGACTGATTCATTATCTGAATGAGTTGGTAAGCAACGATCCGTCTGTAGCGATGATGTTGCTTCTTCTGTGATTATAGGAGGTGACACAGAATCATCTTTGGACTTAAGATTATCATCCTGAAAATTGACAAACATAAAACAATTAAGTACATAGATACAATACAAGAACGTATTATTATAAAAAATGGAATTCAAATTTACAATAATTTTATTTATAAATATCTTATGAGTTTTAAGAAATGCATCAAGTAAAATATATTCTACCTGACAACTTGAGTGTTCTGGGAGTGAACATTTGATGGATATTCTGCACAGTTCTGTAGAAGTTCCAGCTCTACCTTCTCCAGAGTCAGAGGAATCAGACTGCATTTTCATTTGTCTCCAAAATGGACTCGATGGATCACGAATGTCGCTTTCAGCAGTCGACAATGAGAAAAACTGTTCTAAGTCCCGTTTCCTTCCAAACTTTTGATAGTAATCCAAAATTAATGAATTGACTGCCGACCGAGAATCTCCATCAATTGTGGCGTTTACAAACACTTCATTATCAGCTTCATTTTCTTCCATAATTAAAATTAGGTACGAAGAAAATAATCTGTAAATTTTAACATAGCTAAATATTTTCGATTTTCAAAAACGGTTTTTAAAACAAAATGTCACAAGACGTCGCAAAGTTATCAACATGAGCGTCAAAGAGCATAGACTGGAGTCAAACTATTGACAAACTAAATTTTAAGATAGAATAGGTATAAAGTCGCTATAAAGTCAGTAGAAGTACTGAATTCCATGAATTTTACCTATGTTTTCAGCACATTTTGTAGTTTATATTTGCGTAGGCTCCTGTTTATCATTTAATTACATATTAGTACACTAGTAAGGCACAGTGCTCGTAGAATATATGGCTAATAGGACTGAAAAGTCCTTAAATAGCGGAGCTATGTCATTTCCTCGCAAGTGTGTGTGCAATTTGACTGACCAGTTGGCGCAGTGGTAAGACTCTTGCCTCTCACGCCGCAGGTCGTGGGATCATGCTGGACAAACATCCACCACCCTGGACAAACATTTTTGTACATGAACATGTGTGTTTGTCCTGTGTCTGGGTGGAATTATCTATATATTTATGTATTTACAAAAAAAGTATTAATATATGTAGTATATCAGTTATCTGGTTTCTATAGCACAAGTTCTGCTTAGTTTGGGATCAGATGGCCGTGTGTGAATAATGTCCAAAAAAAATTGGGGAAGTGCGCGGGAATTACGTAAGCTAATTCCCCCATCCCCTTTCTACCACCGGACGTTTAGACATGCGGCTGGTTTCAATCCTTTTGTAGTAGACGTGCCACGAGGTCGAACGAAGCGGTTTGAATCGTCGTTCATCGTGGGACTGTAGTCAAGTGCTAGTTTATTCCTTATAAAAAAAAAAGTTGTTTTTATACGTTGGCGTTGGTATGATGGTGTATAGTGTTCCCGTTTACATGTTTCATTGTTGATATTTATCATAGAGCATATAAAATTTGTCGTGTCAATGTCAGTTAGTCAATGTTGACTGCTGTCAATTATTCGATTCGATTTATACAGTTTCATTGCATCGTTTTCTTGTGATTTATTTAATTGGAGTTTTTGTTGCAGAAAACTCAAGGACTATTAATTTTCTGTGAAATAAATTATTCCAGTAAAAATAATGGGCAAAACCGGTGTCGTTGCCTTCTTGAAAGACTTTTATTATGACCCTTTTAAATGGTAAGTTATTATAACCTATTAGAAAATGTGATTTTCGAATAATAAGTTTGTGTCTCAATAAGAGGAAAAGAAGTGATTACTATCGGAAATAATTTATATAGAATCATATACCTATTCATGAGAGAATTAAACAATAGGATCATTTCTATCCATTAATAAGCTATTTATATAACATACGCGTTTCACGTCAGCCAACTAAGTATATGTAAATTGTTTCTTTATATTTACGCCTCAATAGTAGATGCAGTGTCATTTCATGACTAATTAACGTATCTTTATTGCTTGTGACGTTTATGGTGAATTATAGTTTTGAAAATTAACTTTGTAAATTATACTGTTGAAATCTCCTTGAAGAATTAATGTAAGATGTCTCGTATTTTGTGTTATTATTATTAAAGTGTGGACTAACTTTTGAAATGTAATTTTAGTGTAAAATTTTAACCTATTAACTTATAATTCTAACCCAACTACTTTTAATTAAGGAGAAAATTAATGAAAAATGTTGTTGCTGTTGAGATAAATATGGATTGATTCTTTTAAACAAAAAATAGATTCAAAATGAATGGAATTAAGGGAGGCACATTCATCTTATATGTGCTTCATTGTATATACATGTATTGTGGTATCAGATATCCATAATTATTGACAAAAATTTAGTTATTCATTCCCCCAACCTAAAATATAAAATAATTCAATATGAATTGTGCATTTATTTATAAAACTATATTGAAAAATTAAACTGTGTAAAATATTGCATATGTCTACAAACTGGGGTTGATTGCAATAATAACCCATTTTTCATTGGTCTTTTTTTCCTCCAAATGCAGTTAGTTGAAGGGTGCTACTTTTTCTCAATGGATTCTGTGTATATTTAGGAACTGTTATGGGATTATGCCAGCCAGCCTAACACTTGCAAGAAATCCAAAAAATCTCTCTGTTGTGATATCTGGGATTATTAGGATATTCCCATTGTAATTGGGCGACAGATAGTGACAGAGGCTAAGAAAGTTAGCCAGGACAGTCCCTTGCTACTTTCCTTTAGCTCATTTTACGGAAGGCATAACTGCCTCCCACAAGATAGACCGATGATCTAGTCAAGGTTTTTGGGAGTGCACCGGATGAGGGCGGCGGAAGACCAGTCTTTGTGGCGATCATTAGGGAAGGTCTACGTCCAGCAGTGGACAACCATAGGCTAAGATGATGATGATAGGTGTCATCATCATCTCAGCCACTACTCTAGGCTTTATATGTGACCAGCCATTCTGAAACCTTTTATCCATTTACCAGGCTTACCATTGTGTATATATATTTATATCATGAATTTTTATTTACATGAAGGGAAAATATTTAGCCACTAGCAACCCAGTCTTGTTTGGCTTGGCTTGATAAATAGAAAAAAAAGTCTAGGTTACTTTCTGATAGAATAGCAACAGAATAAATAGATAGAATCTGATAGAAAAGCTTTCTGTTGGTGAATGAATTTCTTAAATTAGCTCTGTAGTTTTTTGAGTTCATCTAATAAAAACAACCAAATTTTTCCTGCTTATAATAATAGTATAGATTTATTTTCCAAATTCTTACTCCAATTAAAGATACAAATTAGTGGGTGTTCATTTTGTATTATTCAACAGTATGATTCTGAACATTATCTCACTTCTATTGTTTCCAGCACAACAATAGTGTGAAATTAAACATTTATTATGCTTCATATTAAAGTTATTGTCAAGAAAAATATGCATACAATATTCCTAGCTTATAATCTTAGTGTAAACATTAGCTGTAACATCTTTTAACTCAATAGGAATAATTAATAATAATAATCAGAGATATAATTCTTGCTGGATTAATTTGCATATGCCAATAAAGTCAAATATTGTAATATTTATGACCTAATAGCTTCATATTCCTATTTGGGTTTTAAAAGCTTGTTAGATTGTATTTTTTTCAGTGACTTTTTAACTCTCACAAAGGATTGACATTACCAATATATAAATTAACATAGATAACAAACAAAGTTAGATCTACCTACTTTTATTTAGCAACTAGCAATCACATAATGATAGCTATGCTCAGATAGATAGACTAAAAAATATAAAGGCTTTATGTTGTTCATAGAAAGTGCCTCTGTGATAGAAAAGATTTTTATTGGTGAAAGAATTTTTAAAATTGCTTGATTAGTTTTTGAGTTTATCCAGAACAATCAAATTATTTTCTCGTTATATTAGTATAGATTGATTAATATTAGTAATTATGGGTACCACAATATCCCGCTTATGTAGTGCTAATCTAATCAGCTGCAAAGGTTATTGAAATTACTGGTACAACAAGATATCTCAAGTCTTGCACAATTTAACTCATTGAATGAATGGCTCAGAGGGTTAAACTTTCAAGGATGACAGTCTCATCCATGATTATGTTGCTTCTTAATAAATAATATGCATGCCTAGTGTTTCACTTGACATCTAATTATTGATATTACAAGTACTGTTACACAATAAACATAGTAAAGTACAAAACAGTGAATGTTACAGGTAGGCAGCCACAAGGTAGTATCATCTGATTGAAGTTATGAGTGTTCTTTGGATGAAGATGGCAAATGCCTGACCTTGGTTTATGATCAATGATACACATCCTTTGACTGATAATAATGATGTACTATTTGTCTTTAATTTTTTAATTGTATTATTTGTGATATCAATGTCCCAGGGTTGCAACAGCCCGCGATACACATCGCCCACCGTACGCTTCTCGTTTACGGTTATTTTTCTTTCTGCTCAGTTTCTAAAGTTCTGAGCGTGATGTTAAATAGTCCATAACCTTCTTTAATACTTCGGCTGTTAATTGCAAAAAGGATTATTCAGTACCGATCGATAGTTCCTGAGATTAGAGTGTTCACTCATGCTTTATATTATCTATAATTAAAATCTCCAGTTAGCTAACAGAAAACAAAACTAGTGCATACTAATTATTACGTTTTATCGTTTACATACTCTATAATGAAATGCTAACATTTATAACTGATATGCAATTTTTTTATTTATATAATTCTTATCTTTCAGGTCAGTTGTGAAGAGCGTTGGATTCTTCACAGTCGGCGTAGTGATCGCTAGCGAGTGTACAGGCCTGGAAGTTATGCCGGCTGTCCCACAATAAATATATCATTTGTTTTAATTTTAAATAACTAAGTAAATATAGAAATGTTTAAATATCTCATTACGTTGGTTATCGCAAGTGTTGCTTGCCAAGATGCAACAAGACCTAATTTTGTCGTGATCCTAACGGATGATCAGGATTCAACCCTCGGCGGTATGGTTAGTAGATCTAGATATTTATTAAGCAAATAAAATTGTCTTCGAGATATTATTGTTGTTTTATTTCATTTCTCTTTTCAGAATCCAATGAAGAATGTACAACGGTTCATCGGTGATAAAGGCGTCACGTTTACGAATGCCGTGAGTTAAAAGTACTTTTGTTTTTAGTTTCGGCACTAAGTTCAAGGCAATACAAACCACTAATCATAAAATCATCAATTTAATTATTTTGTTCCACTGTAAGTGAATTTCATCTATACATATTATAAGGAAGTCATTATTACAATTAATTAGCAACTTTAACACTTACGAAATTAAGATTATAACGTTGTGTCATTTATTAGACAGTGACAAAATGAACGGTGATTAAATCTCTTAAAATGTTTCTAAATAACTGCTAAGTCCATTATTTTTTTTTTATTAAATTTGGTTTTTCTAGAAAAGGTATACATAATCGTACACTTATTTGATTCGATAGACAAAAGGTCTAGTTGGTAAATATTTTAATAAAATACACCAAATTATTACCAAACAAAATGTTTTTAAATGCCGAGGCCGCTCACCCAAGGCGACTGGAATTTAAATATTCATTTAATAAATAACAGTAAAAACATCAAATTCTAATATCAATAACATTTTACGTCATTTGAAGTTAATAAAATAAAAACATGTAAGTGATTTGGAAATGTACCAGGACCTCACAGAATATTAGTTAAGCACTCATTTATATTCGTGAGAAATATGCCACAGACCCTCGCTTTTTCCTTATCTACTCAACTCCTCTTCCCTAAAAAACTGAAAATCTATCGATCCATTAGATCGAAGCTGTGTCAATATTAACCAAAAGTCTAAGCTCTGATTCGATGGACAGGGATTTGCGAGCTATAAAAAAAGAGAAAATATTAAGAGACAAAGAAAAAAGTATGCATCACGGGAATGAGGAGTGGCGAAAAGAAGAAACTAAACGGTCGGTTAGCCATGAATGAGCCAGTTCTCAGTCTCCCGAATTATCCCTAAGGCAATAAAATCATGTGACTAGGATGCAAGCTAGCTCATAATTGCTGCCATTGTTAATGAATGAGTAGACGTGAATATGTTGTATCTGATTGCCATTTGCATTTTTTTTTATAGAATAAGGGAGGCAAACGAGCAGCGGGTCGCCTAACATTAAGTGAACCGACCCCCATCCACATCCGCAACACCAGAGGAACTGTAGATGCGTTGCTGGCCTTTATATTTTTATATATATACATTTGTTTCATTCTTATATAAAGTATTACTTTAGAAATTCTGCATTTGTAATCTCTTATCCAATAGAACGTTAAGACGAGGGTGAAACATTGGAGTGCAGTGTATGTCTCACTCTAGTTATAATGTTTGATTTTTACGTTTATTCCATTTAAGTTTATTTTAAACATATCCACTCTAAAGGATTCTCAGTACCATCGATAAAATGTTCAATAACCTCCCAGTACGTTACGTCTCCGATCTGCTGTCCGAGCCGAGCGAGCTTCCTAACAGGGTTGTACCTGCACAACCATCTCACGGTCAACAACAGTCTCAGCGGCGGCTGCTACGGACGCCCCTGGAAGAACATCGAGTCTAGAACGTTCGCTGCCACGCTCAACAACGCCGGATACAAAACGTTCTACGCCGGCAAGTATTTGAATGAGGTAAGATGGTACTAGCTATGGACCGACCTTCTGTTATTGTAAGTCGCATTGTTCATTAAAAGATATTTTACTAAATAATTTCCAGGAAATAATAGTAATTTTTCGAAATTATCGTTTTTCCGCGCTAGACACTATAATGATAAACTTAAAAATAAATATTTAATAAGATTCATATATTTTAAGATATTGTGGTGAAGTTGTTAAGATGACTTAATTAATGCCTTGCCAGTCTTTAATTAAGAGTTAGTCCTTGACACCTGTCAAGCGTACCTAGCATACCTATATAATGTTATAAGAAGAAAGTACGATTCGAAACTGCTTGTGTGATTCAACTAGCTCAAAGAATAAATGAATAAAACAAGACAGAGCAGATTAGTGTTGAGTTCTTAAATATTGCATATACCGACCATGTTGGTGACACACAAAAAAAAGGCGATATGTATAGTATCCGTAATCGAAGAGAGTGTATGAGTAAATGTAAGAGGCAAGAGAATTGTGCAATATACTAAATGGAAACCCGTAATATCTGCCTACCCTCCAGAGTTATGGACGAGAGTGCTTTATTTTTTCTTCGCAGTACGGTGTAAAGGCGGCGGGCGGGCCTGAGCAAGTGCCGCCCGGGTGGTCGGAGTGGCACGGTCTGGTCGGCAACTCGGTTTATTACAACTACACCATTTCCAACAACGGCGTGCCAACGCACTCCACAGATCTCTACCTCACTGATATTATCGTAAGTTATTGTTTTACGAAGTCAATATGAATCCTTGATTAAACAGTCCTAGGTTATAAAAGATTGTAAAATGTAACATGGCAACATTATATAACATCAAGTTTTTTTTTTCTGTAATACTTCACGTCATAATGTAAATGTAGGAAAGTTATTTTTTTATTATGACTGGACATATTCCGTCTTGTTTGCCTTGAACTTATTTAACGAGTACGGCCGAGAACTCGGCTCGGACCTTTACTTCGTAAATGTATAGAAGTGTAAATTTTTTTGACAGTTTGGACAATTTATTTTGGAAATTGAGTCAATTTTATTTAAAAAAAGCGATTTCATATCGCGCCGTCTGATTTAAGTGAAATCAGATAAAGCGTTCTTTTCCATTTTGCTCGACTTCTTATGGGCGTAACGTAATCATATCCTTAATAATTGAGCTTTCAAATGCAAAAAAGAATTTTAAAATCCGATTGATTAGTTCCTGAGTTGAGCTCGATGAAATAAACAAACTCGTCCACTTTATTAGTATAAATTATTGTAAGCGTAGTGATGAATTTATTGTGTATATTTCAGAGAGATCTGAGCATCAGCTACATCGAGAACCAGACGGGATCGGAGCCGTTCCTCATGGTGCTGGCGCCCCCCGCGCCGCACCAGCCCTTCACCCCCGCGCCGCGCCACAAGGGCGTGTTCGCCAACGTCACCGCACACAGGACGCCCAACTTTAATATAGCCGCCAATGTAACGTATCGTCTTCTTTGTCATTATTTCCATTATTTGGGATCGGGTCTCCTTACTTTTTCGTGCCAAGACAATCTATGGTGTATTAATTTTCATCAAAACCGTTTAGGGTAGATATAGGCTATAGATATGAATAATTTTTAACCTTTTTAACAAAAACAAAACCAAAAAAATATATAATATTATTTCTAAGTCATTGTCATATAGCCACGGTACGTCTCATTACAAATCTATTAAATTCAAACAGGACTTGTCTTAAATCTACAAATATATATATATATATATATATATATATAAGCTAGCGAAGAGAGTATAGATTAATATAAAAATAGGACATATTTATTGACATTTAATCACAATTGATTTATTACTATTGGATTATCCTATTGCAATAAGTTTTTTTTTTTCTTTTTAGTCCAGTACTGTGGTGGTAAGTTCTTTTGAATGTTCAAGTATTATTACCTTTTTAAATTTATTATTTGTATGAAGTACTACCGTAAATTTAATTAATTCTTATTTTAATATTGCTGATTAGCTAACAGTAAGTACAATATATTGTTTTACAATAATAAAGCACTCACAAAAACCTAAAAAATTTACAAATCAGCGGTTTTCCAATTTAATCGGATTTAGGATTATTCACGACAATAATCTACTTTTTCTCTTTCCGGAAAGGCGGGCATCTGTGGTTCCTCTGATGTAACATCCGTGATATTTGTGATATGGTAAAGACCCATTTTTTGTGCAAAAACGCGGTTGTCGATAATACTCTTCTCCATTAAAGCAACCATGAGTAATGATTCTTTTGAATTCTTATTGACTTCGCTCTGGACGAACAATATTAACCGCGAATTTCAACATTCGGTATGTTAAATTTCGCGAGTTAGTAATTTTTCGTTAATACTAAAAAGATAGACAAACACATCTTTCTCTTTGAGTATATAGATAAAGATTAGTATAGAAGTATAAATGAAATTTTTCATGATTAGCATAACATTTACAGTTACCGGTAGGTATTTGCCCTGTTCTAAATATTTTTTTTTATTTTAATATAAATCAAAGTAAACATAAAATTTTTGCGAGTAATATTTATTAATTTATGTTTTAGTTGGAGTTCGTAAGTCTCTTTAATTATCTGTTTGGTACAATTCTATTATTCGAAAACAATATTTTTATCGTTTGTTATTGTTTTTAGACAACAGTGAGTAATTTTATTTTATATTTTAATTAATAAGGACAAATATAAAAAGTTGTAAGTAATATAATTGTAATAATGCCGTTTTTATAAATTCATACATACTATTAAATTATTTCATTTCAGCCAAAGGTTTGTTAAACATTATAAATAATAAAAAACTATTTAACAATGTTTTACATAAATTATGTTTTTTTATTCTTTTCAATATTTTTTTTTAGAATGTGGTAAGTACTAACAAGTTAAGACAAGCAATAGTTATTTAACAAAAAAAACATGGACCGTACCTCTAACCACTCCAGGAAAGAATACGAATTCAACGACACCTCCCTCTTCAAAAATTGAAGACATGAGGTCACAATAGAACGGATATATACATACATATATATGTAATACTTACCCGTAGAGAATATTACCCTTCCGTAAGTCGGCAATAAAACAAAGAAATTTTGCATATTTTCTTGTTTTTTCATGTGTTCTTTTTATGATTTGTGCTAGAAATTGATACGAGGTATACATCGGAATTGTTTTCTACTTGCTTAATGTTGTAATTTTTGCTGTTACTTGTCATATAGTTCATTGCATAATAAGCTATTTTATTTTTCTTATTTCAGTTTACGGTAAGGTTTTATCAAAACTATTTGAATTCAAGACCGTGTATTTGTTACTTCTAAATTGAAAAAAAAAACTTGAATATCGAGTCATATAACACGTAGGATTAAAAAACATATTTTCTTTTATTCTGATGATGATGTGACGATCGAACAATATTTAGTTTTATATATCTTACTTTTTACTTTAGCAAGAAAATTGAGATTATTTTTTTGTTTTATATAATTACAGGATCGCTACGTAAGACACATTTTAACTATTAGTTAATACCATAAGCGCTCCCTTTATCCAACAAGGATAGCGATTGCTATCTGCTTTTCGAAAAACTTACTTATAACTTCAGAGAATATATATGATTAAATATAATTACATAGAATGCTTTTACCTCCGCTGATATTCGAACAAAACAATACCCATCATAACACTTAAATTGATGAAAACGTGGTTTTTTATTCTTTAATTTCATTCTCACATTTTTATTTCATGTTCAACTGTCTTCGTTTCCTTACTGGTTAGTATAATCAAAGTTTATCGTATTTGAAGAAAATTAATTTAAATCTCTATTGTCCTTTCATTAAAAAAAAATAACTAGCTTTTGATTGTCCAAATGACAATCTGAAATTTATTTTATATTAAAAACAAGTCATTTTCTCATTAACCAAATTTACAATCAAATTCCTTTCAATGATAATCATGTATTTAACAGTTAAATTTTTATACAAAATATCCCGTTTTCTTTCAGTTATAGGGCGTAAGTAAAATATTAAATATATTATAATTGATGCGAGTAATTAGTTCCACTTAAACATTTTAGTTTTTACTGACCAGTTGGCGCAATTGGTAAGCGCAATTGGCCTTTCATGACGCAGGTCGTGGGTTCAATTACCACCCAGGACAAACATTTGTGTCCATGCACACACATATACATGCCTGTTTGTCTTGAGTCTAGATGTAAAAGACCGCCGGAGGACAGGCAGCAGCGTCCTTTTCTTAGTACGGTGGAACATACTGCGATCGCTAACCAGCCTGCCAAGCGTGGCGATTATGGTACATTTCCGTCCAATGATGCGATCAATGGGGGTGGCCTGTGTCCAGCAGTGGATGATCATAGGCTGAGATAGATGGATGGATGGAAACAATTTAGAATCGTATTAACAAATATCATTTTACAACTTTACAGCAACCAGTAAGTAAACATTTTCTAAAATTAACTTGCAGTAAAAATTATAATTCATTTATTTGTATCCGCTTAGTTTCATAAAAACTTCACGTCTTTTGTTGCGACTGGCAAAGCATAAGCAGTCTTAGTGTACATTTTGTACACATTTCTAGTTCCAATGAAGTTAAAAATGTATAGTAATAAAGTTCTGTTTTTTTTTTTCTTTTTTCAATAATTTTTAAATGAATTCAAATGAAATAAATGAATCTTACTTTTTTATTTTAGGTAAAGGTAAGTTTTCCAAGCAGTCAGTGAAATACATCAAGATATTCCAATAAAATAAGAGTAGTTAATTAAAAAAAATAATAATCCCACTGACTGTATACCCCTATGACACTCCGGGGAAAAATACGATTCAAATAACATCTCACTCTTCAAAATCGATCCAGTTTAAGCTACAGAAGGAATCGAACGGACATGCATACATTCATAGATACCTTAGATAAACACTACACTCCTATCAGTCGCAATCTGAGTAATCACACATCGCACCATCTTTGCGTCACGTTGCCATTTAAAGGCTGATTTACACTGGGTCAGTGACTGAATCGGAATTCGAGACAAGTCAGCACTGACACCTAAAAACTACAAGGCTTACACTTCTTCTTTCTTGATAAAATAACAACGAGAATGCGAAAACAATGTTAATGAAATAGTTAAATGCTTCCTAAAATAGTTATGTATTATTTTCAAGTATCTATTTTTTCAGGAAGACGTAAGTATAGTATACTTTGAAATGCCTTTAATGTTAAATTAATCACTCTCTGACTGATTTAAAAATAATTAAAATTGACGATTTTTCAATGTGATGTTTATGAACGTTGTTATTTACCATTTACACAAGTAAAAGCCTACCGCTTCGACCCTATATCTCAAGATTTAGATAATGATTCTCATCCTTTTCTAATAAGGATGGGAAGGGGAAGAGGATTTATCGGGGGAGTGGATGGATAGGGAAAGGAAATATCCTTTTTTCTGGCACCAGGCAATGCAACTGCAATACATTGGCTTGTTGCTGATGCCTAACCAGCGGTCACTTAAAGGTGTAACGCTTGCTCGTTTTACAAAAAAGAATGTTATCAGTTGCCTGTTGTGACTATTTAGTAGATAAGTAACTAATGTACTTGCGAACTGATACATCTTACTGAAATTAAAGATCATACACCATATAAATCGCTTACTTTTGCCCTTTAGGTTCCTACTCTTACAAAAATATATACATTTGATTGAAAATTAACAATATTAAATTGTAAATCTATTTTTACAGCTAATTGTAAGTATTTCAAATATTTTAAATCGATTCAATGAAATAATTATATAATTACAATCATTAATTTTCATATATTTTTCTTATAGATGAACGTAAGTTATTATACCCTTTATAAATTTTATGTTGAAAGTAACAAAATTATGTTTAAAACTTAGAAATAAAAAAATTATTTTTTGTTACCGCCTTGCTGAGTCTACTGCTACATCCGCAGACCGCAGATGGAGCTTAAACCCTTTTTAAAAGTAACTAAACTCGAAATCTCTCTCCGAAAACTCGACCAGGTCATTATTTAATATGTTATCGCATGGAGAAACCGCTGAATCCTTATTTTTCTTATCCTAAAACTTTCTCAATATTTAGTTTTAGGACTCCGATTATATAAAGTGTGTGATAGATTGTTTGATAATTCCTACCCATTATGGTAGGTAGTGTTGTTATATGGGATTCTGCTAACCGAAATCTTTTAGCAATATTCCGTACAACAATACTTCCTTTTACACTTTTTAATATACATTTAATATACATACAGCTTGGGCATGTTAAAAGGATGAATGAAAAGAGAGTGAAAAGACAAATCCGTGTTGCAAAAGTGAGTGAATACTAATATATATCTTTTTTTTATTTTAGGTAACAGTAAGTATGCTGTTAAATTTGCTGAGATAAATTTCAATTAAAAATGAAAATGATTGATAAATTTATTACTTATTTTAGCTTAAGGTATGCATGAGTTTTGAGTTTAACATTTTATATATTTTATATTGTCGTATATTTATAATAACGTTTTTTATTTTTTCTTTTTCTATTAGGGCGGAGGTGTGAGTAAACAA
>DWLR01000893.1:0-21291 GCA_018246295.1 Papilio alexanor hazarajatica | reverse complement strand
ATATATATATATATATATATATATTAGTCTATGTTACAATAAAATGATTACTTGCAAAATATGCGAAAATTTACGCGGATTACATGTTTGGAACCCAGCAGTTTTAAACAGAATCGATTAGCAAGTACAACCAATTTCACGAGAAATAATCTAAAACATATTTGACTTTGCTGTGAATTGGACTAAGGATATGCGATTTTCCTGCTATAGCAGATCACCAGGGCATAAGTATGTGAAGGTTAAACAAAAAATATAAAATTTGCATTTTAATGTCGCTGTCGGGTAATCTTAATACCACTAAATGTTTTTGCCCGACTGATAGGAGGGTAATGTTTTTCACAGGTTTTTCATGTATGTATGTCCGTTCTATTGAGACCTACATATAAGCTAAACTAAAGTAAAATAAGCTAAACTTTGTCCGATTTTGATGACTGAAGATAAATTCATTTTTTATTCTTCCCCGGAGTGTCTTTGGAGTAACAGTAGCACGGGTTTATTGTTTTTTTTTTAAATTAATTAATGATTATTTCTATAGAAGACGAACTAGTAACTGCTCATCCGATGTTTGGTGACTAGAATTACCCATCAATCACAAAAGTTTCAGATACGTTACAAGAGTTTGCAAGAAAAAAGGAGAATTGATAAAAAATAAGAAATAGGCGAAGGTTGAGGCGTGCGACACTTCACTCATTATACGAAACATTAAAGTATAAACCCCGCTACTTCACACCCATATACTCTTAGCTACTGCCGGCTCTACAACTGATATGGGCGCAGTTTTATGACGTACCCCGGTTTAACTTCGTATGTAGCATTTTACAAAGAAACAAATATCACCTGGCAATCGTGCTGATCGTGGTACGAGCTGACGAGCTGGCTGACGTACTCCCAGACCTCGCCAGGCGCGGTCCACGCGGCAGTATTCGCCGCGTGACGCATCATGCCATCACTCTCACGTGGACCCCGCAGACTATGAACACACCGCACTAATCACTGCACACGATCGCGCGCACACAGCTCAACACGCACTGGTCACGTCGATCATCTATTTATATTGTTTTATCCTCCACCAACTAGGTCGCGGTCCACATACAACGGCCTAACTAAAACCATACATGTTTGTAAACAATCGCAAAATATCTGATAGTTACTCTAAAGTTACATATTATTTTATACTTACTCTACACTAATATTATATTACAATTTTGAAGAGTGTAAATTTATACATTAGTAGAAACGTACTCCAAAAAACGTTTAATTAACTGACGTAATTAATATTTTTAGTCAAAGACATCGAAAAACATTAAAATCTTATTTTTCTTATAATTTTTAGTCACTAACGAAAACATTTAACAAACACACTATGATCGATGTGCAATATCAAATTCCAAATCATCGAATCAAACACGATAACGAATGCATAGGACACTCAAAAATATGCACTGACACGAAATGATCACCATCGTAACGAGCGTCGATAGCGCGCGACCTTGGTCGCTTAACGACTGATAAGAGAAAATTCGGCAATCGCACACACCGCGCATTCCCGCCTCTGTGTATGTATGTTTCGCATCAACTAACGGCGAGATTACACTCTTAGTACGATGCGCTCACTTTCAACTTTGTCACAAACCACCATATAAATTTAAAATCATCAACAATCAATTGAAACAAACAGACGCACATTGACGATCGCGTTGATGAACGCTAAAGTACCGGGCCCGGCCAAGTAAATACGCGCACACGCCTCGCCGTGAGCACGCTAATGGCTGGCGCGTCTTGTTCGAGTCGTACTCGCGCCCCCCACCACTAACTACGCCGTGCACGCTATCAAACCAGTTTTACGTGAAAAATTTCAATTGCTCGGGTGACGACCGGCTGCGCTTTCCTTACGCCCTACCCGCTCGGAAAAAGCGCAGCGCCCCCGGGGCGGCGGAAATGCACCGCCGCACGCGACCCGAGCGCACCCACTGACTTAATTAAATGCACGACCACCGCCGCACACCTACACCGTTCGCGCTCAAACTGTATTGACAGTTGAAGAAATCATTGACAATTAAAAAGAAAAAGTAGTCCGTCACTTAAGTGACGATGTGATGGACGAATGGTACACATTAGTCTCATCTTGGCTATTAATCTATTTACTACGACTAAGGTTCAAAATGTCTGTTCGACCACGAGACACTTGTAACGATAAGGATAAGGGGGAGTAGCATGAGTATGACTGCATATGGTAGAAAGGAAAGAAAATTCTTTTATAAAACATCAAGAGAGATTGCTCTACATCTTAGAACTATTTAAATTAACCCTAAATAAATCTTAGGTCAACAATCCCTGGCCCATCCCAGCAAAGCTCCATTATCTTAGGTGCCTGCTTACGTTTCAAAGTAAGCTGTAATCAATCTTCGACATAAACTAAGGGTTAAGTCGTCCTTAGTTTATGATAATGTCTCACGAAAACGACAGCGGCAAAAAGACTAAAAAATATGCGTATAATTTCTCATCGTATGTGTACAGTAAAAAAATACCATGTGTAAAATTTTGCATCTTATGTGTACTGTAAAAAATATTATGTGTATAATCTCTACAATACAAAAATATAAGGTATCCACCAACGTCGTCATCGATTTATTTGTGGCATAAACTATGACGAATGGTAAAACTCCTAGTTACTGAGATATGTTCAAACTTGAACCGGCTTCAAAGGGATTTTCCATCAACATTTTCTATGAAGAAAGTTTTCAATTTGAACTTGATTTTAACAAGTTCGTGGAATTGAATCTTGATTTATTTATCACGTCTATTAATCCGGTCAGTGCAAAAGCTCGTGCTAATTTTTTGTAAATTTTAAATAGTATAAAAAATCAATGACAATTTTACGAATCCCACAAAGCATTTAAAAGTATATTTTTAAGATGTAAAGAGTTCTTTTGTCTAATTGTAGAATAGATATCGAAGAAATATATATCATCCACTATTTAAAAATATATCGAAAATGTGCACTAACTTTTGATCCAATCCCATGAAATTTCTCCATTTTACTATGTCTATCCATCTAAATTAAGGTTAAAAACAATTCTAAAAACATTCTTAGTGCTGTGGGCGGCATCAATCAGGCCCCCATAGATCGATAATATTAATAACTTGCAAATAATAATTTTTCTTTTTCTTTTAGCCAGTTTCCATGGAAACGGTAATCATTAACGGTAAAAGGTATCATTTCATTATTCTAACGATACTTTTTAGCAAATCTCATATATAAAATAAGTGAAATTTAGCTTTTGAATATTATCAACAAATGGCTATAAATAAAAATCAAAACAAATTTGAACAAATATCCTTATTTAGACTACTAGAAGAAAAGCTGAGACCGATTCACTACCGTTAGAATTTGAGTAGAATTGATTTTTATTATTTCAAAATTTCCCATGAAAGATACTTGCCAACTTACTTTACCTAGGCCTACTTACTTACTTTTAATTAAACAACAACGAGCAACTATTGCTTCCTAATGTCTTAATTCGTCAACAAATCGATACCTTTGCTCGAACAACCTGATCAAAATCAGGTGCCGTTCGATACAGAAGTTGTGTTGGAATTTACTTTAACTAAATGATAAAGGGGTGAAAATTTTCCTTAGAACTCGATTACTTCGAAACGAAAGAAGGTGAATCGCTTTAATTTCATCAAATAATATCTCAAAATAAAGTAGAAAAAAATATCAATTTTAAGATAATATACATCACTATTTAAGCCAAGTTCCACCTACCACCACCTCAGCCTATGATCGTCCACTGCTGGACATAGGCCTCCCCCATTGATTGCATCATTGGGGGGAATATGCCATAATCGCCACGCTTGGCAGGCGGATTAGCGATCGCAGTATGTTCCACCGTACTAAGAAAAGGACGCTGCTGCCCGTCCTCCGGTGTCTGACAAACAGACATGTTCATGCACACAAATGTTTATCTTGGTTGGGTATCGAACACACGACCTGTGGCGCGGAAGGCAAGTGTCTTGCCACTGCGCCAACCGGTAAGCCAAGTTCAATTGATGTAAATCCTGTCCACGTCTCGTATGTATGTGTGGGTAGTGTAAAAATAGTAATCTGGGACACGAGAGTCTGGCCAGTATTCCGTTAACACTAGTGGCCAAAACTCCCATGCGATCGGTTGTTTCAAAGGTATTCGCATCAATTTATTAACTAGAAATCATCATCATCACGGAAGACTCATTCTGAGTAGAAATATTGAAAGTGTCATTGAGACATATCATTTTTACATGCCTATCAATTTTATTATCCCAGGTCGGTTATGGTGAATATTTAAATATTTTGTAACGAGAGTGCTCATTTCTAATAAATAAGTTCGTGCGTTAGACAGACAAACCAGGAGACAAAGAATAGAAATTAAGTTTATCCATTTGTGTCCACTTACATTTAAGCAAATCAGTAGATGAGTTAAATAATAAACTATAAGCTAAAATATTAAAACTAAATAATTTTGTAAACAAAAGACACATCTCACCTTTTACGCTAAACTTTGTAAATTCGTCGATATTTGCGGAAACTAACTCTTTTCTCACAACCTTATAATCTCAACTATCCAATTTCACATTACACATTATACAATTTCACTTAAATTTTCTAACAGTTTGAACAAAATTACAACATTTCATTCGTTTGTTTACAAAGTTTAGATCTTGATTTGGAGTTAAAGTAAACAAAGTGCTCAGCAGCGTTATTACAATTATAAAGAGTTGAATACATTTATCACGTAACGTACATATATACATATGTATGTTTCAGTCTAAATAAATAAATGATCAAATATTTAGAATACAAATTATGAAAAGTGCAATATGGACATACGAAAATATCAATAAAAACACAGAAAACCTCTGTCTGTCTATTGTTACACCAAAGTGATGGTTTGTTTACGTCATAATGGTAAACGTAATATCAATTACGCGGTCGTAACAACTAAAACATGAAACAAAACAACCATTGTAAACAATTATAATTGAGCTACACGCATCTGCATAGTGAGTGATGTCATCACCGCGTGGTGGCACACGTGACCGTAGCGAATGAATCTATTTGTCCTTATGAAAATAATGGATACTTTATTGAAGTTTAAAATAGATCATGTGATTAGTTATCTATACTAATATTATAAAGAGATAGGATTTGATCGTTATGTTCCAATTGAATTTAACTACATCATCCCTCTGCCCTATTCCCTCATACGTACGGTCGGAACAGTATGTACTACTCTTTCATATGTCCTGTACGTCCTCTACTATTGTCCTAATGTATTTGGTTTTGGTTATAGTTTTTCGACCGGCCGCCTGTCTGACCCCAAACCTCCTCGGAAATCTACCTCCCATTCCCTTCCTTATTAGAAAAGAATAGGGTAAGGCAAGAGGACTACAATTGGGCCTCCGGCACCTCACTCATCAGACGAAACAGAAAACTTCGGTCGAGCGGGCCATATGTGCCACAAATGTTGTTGTGGAGTCTACCAATTAAAAACTACTAAACAGATTTTAAAAATTATTTCGCCTATAGAAAGCAATATGGACATACGAAAATATCAATAAAAGCGTAATAAAAGCGCGTCAATATTAGCAAGTATCTTAGGCTATATGTTTAATCGTTCATTAAAGGTAGTCTTTATAACGAGGAATATACTATTAAGGATTACCACAAAATATAACAAACTATATTGTAGCAAATGTGAGTGGCAGTGTTGATAGGGGTCGTTCCAGAACTTATATCAATCAGATAAATGACATACTAAAGAAAGACGACATAAGGGGTACTTGTAACCCGTTACTTACGGGTATGCATGTGGTGATGTCCACATCAGCCTATGATCGTCCACTGCTGGACATAGGCCTCCCCAAATGGTCGCATCATTGGAGGAAATGTGCCATAATCGCCACGCTTGGCAGGCGGGTTGGCGATCGCAGTATGTTCCACCATATTAAGAAAAGGACGCTGCTGCCCGTCCTCCGGTGGTCTTTGCATCCAGACACAAGACAAACAGACATGTTCATGCACACAAATGTTTGTCTTGAGTGGGAATCGAACCCACGACCTGCGGCGCGAAAGACAAGTGTCTTGCCACTGCGCCAACCGGTCAGTCATGTGGTGATGTATGAAAGTAGAAGTGAGAGAGATGTGCTAGAATTGCGCCAATTGGAAATCCATAATCTCTACCTCTCTGGTTTACGCGCGGGAGGACATATCTATTTCTTTATTTATCATATTTTTGGACATAAATAAAAAGCGAAAGATAATCATTGGTCATCCAACATAGCAGCAGAGCATTCAGCTATAACACACCACAAATTTTAAATATTGAAAGTACGACGCCACACCAGATGTAGCTAAATACGAGAGGGGTTACAATAATCCGCACCCCTTTGTTATAAACATACCAATGCCAAGATTTTTATACAAGTTATTTAAATAGGGTATAAATTAAACTCACCATTATTGAATTATTATAATTAACAACACAATAAAAAGTCCCTGTCTCGAGAAGGGTATCGACTTTAGGGAGGACGCACAAACAAACACCATGGAACTTGTTAGCAAGTAACGTGTTATTAACTTGCTTACTGAACATTTATTCGTGGTAAAGTCAATTTTCATTAAATAATGTTTTTAGTTTCTTTTTTATCTGACCATCACTGTTAGGTTCGACTTTGAGACCTTTCCAAACGTTATTTGGAATAAAATTAAGATGTTTCAAGGTTTAAACATGTTTTAAACAGTACATTAAAGTATACATCCACGTTAAGTTCAAACAATAAAGCAGTTTTAAACAGAACAACATAAGATATTTACAAAAGCTCGATCAATTCCTTCGAAAAACAAACCGATATTATCTATGACCTATCATTTGCGCAATCTCGCGTCATTGAGTTGAAACACCATTTGGTGTTTATCAAACAATGTTTCTAAGTTAAACATGACGAACAAACAGTCAAAAGTACATTTTACATTGGTCTATCATTTGCGTACTCATGTGTTGTTACTATATACCAATTTTCATTAAGATCGGTCAAGTCGTTCTTAAGTTATAACGGGATATACAGCAGACAGACAAACCAACAGATATTTTATACAGCCTATCATATGTGCAATCACGTGTTCCTGCTGTGTACCAATTTTCATTAATATCAGTAAAGATGTTCATAACTTATATCGGGACATACAGCAAACAGACAAATTTTTATATATCACATGCTATGCTGCGCACATGCACAATCGTTGCAAATGTCCATAAATGGTCTTGTTATATATACCAATTGTCATTAAGATCAGTTCAGCCGTTCTACAGTTAAATCGTGACGAACAGACAGACAGATTTTTTTTATGTCAGTGAGGCATAAAATTAATGTCAATCAAAAAATTCTAAAAAAAACTGACATATTCTACACTGCAGAGTCATCCAGAGCTTCACCAGAATCAACAGTTAATCATAGTGAATCAAAAACTTTTAGTTTTAACAATCAAGACATCAGATATTGCCAGACTAATTCCACTGCTAAACGTAAGCCAAGGATCGCAAAAAAAAAAATCTGTTCCTCATTCAGTACACTGCCTTGACCAGATCCTCAGTTCATTGTATAGATGTATTTTATAATTATGTACTGATTAACCAATAACTAACTAATAATTAACTTTATGGAATTAGGTTTATTAAGATAATAAAAAAAAGTTTTTTCCATGGAAATAAACATAAAAGTTTTGTTGATGTATAAAACCGAGCCTGTGAAAACATGAGGTTTTAAGATTGACTTTAAGATGTTACGCATTGCACTTTCTGATTTTTTCATAACAATGATATAAGCAAAATTGTTTTAGCTTTTTTTCTTACCAAAAAGTGGCAAACGAGCAAGCGGTCACCTGAAGCGACTGCTACCCATAGACGTCTACAACAAGCATTTGTGCAGAAGCTTTGCCTACCTTTAAAAGAGAGAAGGGGATAGACAGAAAAATGGATAATACCTTTTCCTATCCATCGCCTTCCTCATAAAATCCTAAAAGACTAAAATTAGGCCGCCGGCACCTCACTTATCTGATGAAACACAGAAAGCTTCTACTTCACTCCAGTTTTCTGTGAGGTTGTGGTATTTCACTGGTCGAGCGGACCTTTCGTGAACAGATGTTGTTGCTGACTCTTCCACTGCTACAAATTGTGAACCTAAATGGCTCGACAGATTATGAAGAGTGCGGTGTCATTTGATTCGTATTCTTCCCCGGAGCGCCATAGGATCATACAATCACAGGATCAATAGTGTAACAATTAGATTATATCACTGTGTTCCTGTTAACTTGCATATTGCACAATAAAAATCGTTTAATTTTATTAAATCTAATGTTAAATAATCACCATTTTACATGAACATTTACTACCCCTACTTTAAGATTACTAATTTGTATCAGTTTAAAAAAATGAATCCACATTCCACTTGAAGTCATGTGTTTGACACACAGTTCTTAAGTGGAATGCCAACCGCCAAGATGGTGTGATTGTAATTTAATTCCAAAATATTTGTGAAAAATCAATTATTTCTCACATTATAACATTAGCTATCCATATTCTACAATTTCACGTCACTTCACCTCACAATTTCCACAAATTACAACACTTCCTATGAAAGTTTAAAATAGTGTAATAGCTACCTTCTATAGTGACATTGTTTACAAACTTTAGGTCTTGAGTTAGAATATATTATATATTTTCCTGGATAGCTACACAATCCTATCCAATGCTACACCAAATTTTTTAGTATATCATTGATTGGATTTTTTTTCCATTGTAATATAAAAACTTACCTTCGACCTCTGCCTCTGCCCTCTTTTCACTGTTGATTCTGGCGTGGAATCTTCACTTTTAGTCTTTTTTACATTACTACTAGTCTTGAATGCACTAGGCTTGTCCTTGGCATCCTTTTTGGATGCAACGTCTTTATCATCACTTGAGAGTTTGTGTCCATCACTGTCACTCTTAACACCAGAGTTCCTACCACTTTTTACACTCTTTTGAGGTGAGCACTTAGCTGGTAATGCTTTTTTAACTGCTTTAAGTGGCAAATCGTCCTCGCTGGACGAATCACTCGAGCATTTGCTACATAATTCGGAACTAGAACTTGTATCAGATAATTGAGATTTTTTCTTTTTGACATTCACTTTTTCCTTCGTGTTTGTGGTTTTCGAAGACTCCTCTTCAGTCTTCTTTGCTAATGGTCTCAGAGTCTTTTTGGGTGAGATTTTTCGGGGTGGAATAGCGGCAATTTTGAGCTTTAATCCGGTATCACAAGATGTCACTGAAAAATGTGGTTTATGGGCAGAACCTTGTTTTGAACCAGTACATTCCCAATCGCTGCCTGAAAAATCACTAGAGCTGCTGTTCTGTAAATAAAAATAATACCTTGTTAATGAAACACACAATAAATAGTATACTTAAGAATCTATGAATAGCTTTAGATTCACCATGTCCTTCTGTGCCATATATTTAGTATTATTATTTTTTATATTTAGGAATATTCAGTAGTTTAAGAGAATTCTATGTATGACATTGGCAAAATTTTTCTCCTTTTTTTAGTCTAGTTATCATATTACAATTTACTTTTGTAGTAAACAGCTTTTGATTGAGCTGGATTGAAATTATCATATAACATATATCCAAAATAAATTTGTTTCATGAGTATGTAGTAGTGTAAGAGGAGGAGGAGAGGAGAGGCATCTCATCTTCCAATCTTTTCTCTGTATTTACCAGATGGCTTAAAATACAAATACTAATATTATTTAATTTAGATTGTAAAAGACATAAAGCATATTTATAGATGGATGATAAGTATTACATTTTTAAATCATTATTTTCAATGTAATCAATTTAATAGGAATGGTATGATTCATCTCATAATTTTAAGTTCAGCATGAGCAGGTATCCAAATACAAAAAAAAAACAATTATGTTTACTTGTGTGCCCTAGTCAAGTAATTAGAAATAAAAAAATAATAGTTTAAGTTTCTTAATATTGGCAGGCAATAAAACTTATTTGGACCATTGTACTATGTGTAGTAATAGTTAACCATTAAACTAATCAAAGTTTTAATAAATTATGCTGAATAATAAATTACCATAAATATATTTTGATAATAATTTGTTCTGATATTACTGCCATTTGTATTAAAATGTAATATTCAGCTAAACGAGATCTTTCTTATGTATCAGCTTGAAAAATTATAGTCTCAGATTAAATCCCAGTTGGACCTTTTGCAGAATACATGAATTTCACGATCACCTTGTTGTATTAAATAAGAATAAACAAGAATAAGCTCCTACTAAGCAGCTTATTAGGTAAAAACAAAGATCTTGTAATGCTATTTGGCTTAATATAATTTCATGTGTCACAAGTCATGGTTTTTTATCTTTTATGCATATTAATTTTTACAATAAAAAAAAATCTATCAAAACAATTTACAATTTAATTCGGTTGTCACACTTGCTATCACTTAAAGTCATATTAGATATAAATAATTCTTTTTCCTTTTTTATTAGCAGTGATTCTTATTACAAACAGAAATACAAGTGATGATTAGTTTTATTAATATTTCCTTTCAGCCCAACACAACACCTTGATTAGACTCAGCTCTCATACCCAGAGACACAAAGTGTAATAAATATCAATTGGCAATCTGATTTACAGTCTTCCATCTATATAGTCGTCCATAAACTAGCTCAGTAAATAAACTTTAACTCATTTTAATACAGGATTTGCATATGAATCTTCAACTCAAAACTTTATTTGATAATACAAGAAAGTAAATACAACAGCGCTTATCACATACAACTATCCCATGATCCCATCCCATGATATACAAATTATTACAGTTTATTGACCACATTGATACACATTTCATTAAAACTAATATGAATATGATAAATCAAAATCACCCTAAACAATATAATGGAGGTATTTTTGAAATGTATTGCAATTAATGACAAACTTTCACAATATACTCAGAAAAAATATGAGGGTCACATTTTCTATTGAGGAAATCTTATGTGTGAAAAAAAGTAACAATATAAGGTAATAACACACACCTATAAAATTTTGTACATTATCCTGCGCAACCCTTAAGTTACTTGTTAATGTATATGAAAAATCAGAACATCATTATGGCAAAGTTTTCTGTAACATAAAATCTCGTAGGATAACTGTCATCCACAATTGTTGTTTGTATCATTTTTTTTTTCAATTTAGTTGCTTAATTCCCAACAATTATTACAAAATATATTGATTTCTTATAAGGTTTTCAAGTTTAAAATATTTCATATTGTAAGGGTTTTTACTTTTTGTCACTTACAGATACTTGTTTAACAAAATAAAAATATGTATTTCATTAGGTTTACGAATAAATATTCAGATTTGCATTAATCATATTTAAATTTAACATACTAACCTCAGAATCACTGTTTGAATCAGTACCACCACTTGAATCATGAGTTTTTGGCACTTCTGTGCCCATTTCTGAAACAATTTAAAATATCATATTAAACTTGATTATAATTTAATGTTACATCAATGTTATAACTTAAGGTTTAGTATAAGCATAATTATGACTCAAATTATTTTTACATACAACAATTTAATGTTTCAAGTACGTGCGAATAAACGTAATTACAACTAAATATATAACTAAATACTCACTTTGATGATTGGTCAAGATGTTTCCAATAGTAAACTTATGAACTTCGTCATTTCAACCATTACTAAGTAGACTGTAAGGATAAACAATAATGTCCTGGAAAAAGATGATCAGTTAAATTATAACTATTACGCAAATACGCAGTGTTTTTGAGTTTTAGAGTAGCGTTTTCTCTTCCAATTTGTCGGATGACAGATCTGACGACACTCGAAAGACCAGTTTTATTTCATGATGTCGCTTTGAACCGAGTTTAGATTAAAGCATAAAGATTTACAATGAAATCAAAATACACATGAACTTTTTGAGTTTATATGGAAAATCACTAAGTTTAACGGTTTTTAGAACGTTGGCGCCAAATAATGCATACGTTTACATTACCGACGAAACAAAAAACGAAATATACTCACTGTTTATAATTTTTATTTTGATAATTATTAGCATTAAAAATAACTTGAGGATATTACTTTTTCCATAAAAATATACGCAGATTATATTAGAATCACTCCTTTATTGCCTTTACATCGCACGGCCTCCATGTTTACAAATGTTTCGCATAAAATCTACGATCCTACGTAAAATAGGTATAAGCAGGAGAAAGCCAGTGAATTTGCAGCTTATTCATTTACGCTTACGACAAATTTCAAGTGTAAGAATGAGACTTATATCATAATAATAGCTCAAAATTGTGGCGCAAAATGGCGTCATTGATGAACCATAAATTGTTTGCAACGTTTTAAGTAAGACTGTCTATATTATATAAACAATTTAGGTACATAATAATCACAAAGTTTTTAGCTATTATATATTATCCATAATCAAATCAATCCAATCCAATAAAATTGCACTGACAAAACAAACAAAAACAAAGCAAGCAATCAACGTTCCTTCGGCATATATGTCGCAATCTGTTACTGTCATATCGCATTAACGATTTAACTTTTATTACAAAGTATTTTATCCAATATCTTACATTGTATTCAGTTAAATTATTATTTTAATGAAGCCTCAATAAGAACAAAACTTAGCGTAGTAGTTAATTTCTCAGTCATCATCTTCTAGCCCTTTCCATATGTCCTGGACTCTACTGATAGTCCATGTTCTTACTGTAATTGATTTTGGCTATAGTTTTTGAGCCGGCCACCTTGCTGACGTTAAACCTCCTTGGAAATTTACTTATATAAAGGTTTTTAATATGTCATTATAAAAAGCACTAAATATACAAAATTTGTCTCCACTCATATAAGTTCCAGTTGCATTGTTTGTATTGGTTCTATCAGAAGTTTAGGTTCTGCTGCAACCTGCGTTCGAAGTTCTGATACTAGGTGTGCAGGGTATTGACGTAATCTGTTCCTGCGTCACCGACAACGATGTTATAAAGTTCACCAAATTCTCGAACATCATTTGTAGGGACGTCATATACTTATTTGTTTTATAGCAACAGTGCTATTCTGTTGATGTAAAACAAATAAGTAGAAACAAAAGTTAAAAGCAGCTCAACAGTAAACTCTGGTTCAATGGATATTTCAATCTGTGCGTAGTTGCAGGTTTGCTGCTGACCATAATTTTCCGCAGATAACTCAGGTTGAATAAGTTACTTAATTTATATCCCAGTAAGACATAAAATTATCGACTACACTGTTTTAGTTTATATGGTGAGAGCTTCGCGATCACATTTCGAAGACCTTCTACTGTAGTTGTATAAAGCGATCACGGGTCTTTAACTTTGTGTGTATTAAAAACTGTGTTCAAAACTTTTACTTTAATAATCCTCCTGAAACCATTGATCTATTTTGGTTCAGGGCTGTTTTTAGAGGTAAATTAAATAAGTTCATATGGTATCTGCCAATTACTATTAATTTCTAATAGTTCATAACTAATTTTATTAAGATCTGCATGCAGAATTAAAAATGGCTTAACTTCGTTCATAATTATCGGTAAGCGAAAATCGATACATGTGTATTCTCCACAAAGCAAGACTTTATGATATCAATTTGTTCTCAAACTCCCGCTTCATGTTTGAAGCTCAATAATGAAACGGGTTTGTAAATAGGAAGTTTCTCTTCTCGACTTAAGTATTCTTTTTGTAGTTTTGTAGTCTTATGTTTTCTTTCATTTAGTGTGTAATCCAAGTGTAATCTTTTTTTGCTGTATGGTATTGTAGTAGTAGCAAATAATTAAGATCAACTTGTTCTTACAGGGACAATCAACAAGAAACATCATATTTTTATTGCATCTTTTGATTCTGATTTTCCCTATAAAGAAAAAAAAGGAACAAATGATATAATAATAAATAAATCACATTACAGTGTTAACAATTTAGAAGTTCCGCCTACAACAGAATATGAAACAATGATAATAATAAATACATCAATAAAATTTAAGTTTCTATGCAATATGCATCAACAGAAACGACTGTACAAAGTACAAATCATTCATTTATTTATGATTTTATTATCTTTTACAAATAGTTTTGTCTGCTGCATTTTCATGTCTATTTCTATTGAATTAGACGAGCGTGAGTTTTGTGTTCTGTTCTGTGGTAAAAGTCAATATGTCATTCTGTGTCAAACTATTAGATCTCTCTATATTTATTTTTTAGGTACTAAATTGGTATTATTTGTGTAAATAACATATTATAACATATATAATATATATATAATAAACAATAATAACATATATAATAAACAATAATATGTTTAATTAAGAAATTATGGAGGAGTTAAAGGTATGGGAAGATTTATCAAACATACCAGCAGATCCTCCGAGTATGCGTGATCTATGTGTAAAATGCAGGTAAAAGGAAGTTTAATAGAAGTATTTACGTGAAACAATTAATAAATCCAATACAATTATTAAAGTATAAGTGATTATGAATTCATTTACGTAGTGTAACAGTTTCGTTATACCTAAGTATGCCGTTAATTTACAACATACATATACGTTTCTAATCATCGTCAAACATACTCGATAATGTAAATAACCAGAACATATAAACCATGATATCGCGATTCTATGAGATTATTGTACATCATGGTATATTTGTAATTGAAAATTACACGAAATAAGATTTCTTATGCAGGTACTTGAATTATGTACAACAGCATTCACTTATCTTTCAAAGGACAATCTAGCTACACTATAGTGCAGGGGTCGGCAACGTTTGTTGGTCGCGGTTCAAAATCAACCAAAATGCGAGTATTAAAGAGATGTTTGGGTCTGAGATATTTTCATATTAAAACAGTCCAGGAATGGTACAATTTGTTCGGACAATGTCGCTGCATTCCGCATACTATCGGCCGATTCCATAACCAGTCAGGCGGGGGTGGGGCTTTAACTGATATCTTTTTATGTTATTCTGGATTCAAATTTGGTACGTTCATAACTTTTCAACAAATTTTTTTTTGGGAAAAAGAAAAAATGTTTGTATATCTTATATTTATTTTCAGAACTAAAGTGGGTCACTTGAAATTACCAAATGGGTCACTTGGTGACCCGCGGGTCATAGGTTGTCGACCCCTGCACTATAGTGCTTATTGTATATTAGTGTTCAATTATTGTATTATATTATTATTGTATGTAAAGCTATTATATTAGAGAGGGTTAATGAGATGCACTAACTTGAATCTCAAGAGAGACTTAATTGAGCTAAGAAGAGTTTTGTAAAGTAAATTTATGTATAAATTTACACTTAATATTGGTTTACTAAAAATTTCAGAAGACCAATGGTGGTTTGCTGGTGTCCTGCTTTGCCCCCGCAAAGGTTAAATCCATGCAGTAAAGTCATATTACTTCAACATCCAGCTGAAGAAAAGAGGTGTTTACGTACAGCCCCAATGTTACAATTGGGATTAGCAGAAAACAAGTGCCTTATTTTTAAAGGAAAAAAATTTCCATTGCCCCGGCATGATAACTTAGAAAATATACTCAATCAGCCTAATACTTTATTACTTTATCCAAGTGCAAGTGCTATTGACATTAGAGATCTAAAGTGTGACACTGACTTTTACAATTTAATTTTAATTGATAGCACTTGGCCTCAAGCAAAAGCGATATATGCATCTAGTCCGCTTCTGCAGAAAATAAAACAAGTCAAACTAGTAACAAATAATACTAGTAGTTATATTATTAGAACACAACCTACAGAAGGTTGTTTAAGTACATTAGAGACGGCTGCAGAGGCTTTGTCTCAATTAGAAAATAATTCTATATACAGTGAACAACTAATACAACCTTTACACATGTTATGTAAGTACCAATTGGAAAATGGAGCTGTAACCCATCAATCTAAAGAGTATTTAATCAAAACTAAGACATATCCTAAGTTAATCGGTAAAAGGTTGTCAAAATTACTTAAGTCTACTAATGAATGTACACTTGAATAAGTATAACATCTAACAGTAGTAAGAAAACAGTGATACAGCTCACTGTATGAAGTATCACTGTATCTATGAAGATCTCAATCTTCATAGATACAAAATGTAATAAGTTACACTTATATTGGATTTGATAATATATTAATATAGTTTATTTTAAGGACTGAAATGATTTCCTATTATTTTTAAGTCTTCCACCCGCTTAACCCATTAAAATTTAGTGTTTAGGAGTGAGTGAGAAATTTTGCATATGATGTTAATATGTTAAGAAAAATAAGAAAATGTTGATACATTTTTTCTAATGGATAAACTAGTGTTTGACCACCATCCCACCCACATGAGGTGGTGGTGAGGTTCATGCTTGTGAACAAGTTTATAACCAAGTTATGAGCATTCATAGGCGCCTTCTAGCTGTTAGTACTTAACAAATTGCATATTGTTAAGTACTAACAGCTAGAAGGCGCTTCTTTGTTACCCAGAAGTTTGTTCATAATATTAAAATAACATGATGATCAAAGATTTCCAGTGGACCTGTTAATGTACTATACTACAATATTAAAAAACTCCACTCCTGCCTCACTTTGGCAATATGTAAATGTGCAGTATTCAATAAGACTCAACACTAAGTTGTTCTAAAAACAATGATGGCAGTTCTAAAAATTTTCATATATCAATCAGTGATGAAGATATTCAATAGAAAATTAAACAATAGATTCATCTTCTGCTACATTGCCCAATTGAGTACGACAGCTTATGCTGTACTCAATTGCGATAGTTGAATGTATCGTGGCAGCGATAAATTGTAATTTAGGCTCCAGGGACAAAGCGGTACAGGATGTCATGTTGATAATGCTGTGGGAACTACCAGACTCGTCATAGAACTGACTGTGGTAGAGTCCGCAAAAAAAACAACTGTTGCACGATTGGACCGATTGACTGGTGAAATATCACGCACAATCAATAACACTTTACAGAAGACAGGTGTGAAGTAGAAGATTTCAGCGATTCGTCTGACAAGTGAGGCGCCGGATTCCTAATTTTAGTCCGTAGTAGTAGTAGGAAAATTTGACGGGTAAGGTGATGGACAGAAGGAAATGTGCATGAGAGAAGATGTCTATGAGGCGATTACTTCGGTGGATCGCTTTCTCGTTTGCCACTATCTGTTATATAAAAAAAACGCGTGAAGTCTACTTGATGAATTAGACTTTATATGATGCTAGATATTTTAAACCAAAGATTGTTTATAAAATCAGGTAAATCAGGTGGTAAAGACGATAATTTAATTATGTCCATATCTTCATTATTGTTTTTAAAATTTTGCAAAAATGTTTCCTCTATTATATTTAATCGTCACAAGTAGACTTAAATTTGTCTATGGTACTGATTGTCAGTCAAATGTCTAAATTGTTTGACAGTTCTTTCTTTTTGTTCTGTCAAACGAACTGAAACATGGCTGAGGTTTGTAGTTAAATTTTAGTGTATAAATCTTAAAATATTAGTTCAATCGTTTATAAAGAAATTGATTTAAGTACAGTGACTAAATATTTTTAAGATAGTTATGTTACTTCAGCATTTATTTTCGGACAATACTTGCGTAAACATTATCAGTGACACAATGATTACAATTTCCAGGTTGATGAAACTCTTAAGAAGAAACGTACCTTCAGGAAGTTTACCTTCCGAGGGGTTGATCTTGATCAGCTTCTTGATATGCCAAAGTAAGTTTTAATTTTTGGAACATTTTAAAAAATCCGGCACTTTGTGAATTTGTTCAACTTTCAGACTTTGGGTATATTACAAAATAAATACATTTTGTGTTATTAGTCAAAATGGCTTACTGTCGTGTTATATTTGTATTATATATATAGTAAATTTTGTCATTCACATACTTCTAAATGTTATTTTAAGTGAGCAACTCATGGAGTTGATGCATGCTCGCGCTCGCCGGCGATTTGCTCGTGGCCTTAAACGTAAGCCTATGGCATTGGTTAAAAAGCTGCGTCGCGCAAAGAAGGAGGCCCCTCCAAATGAGAAGCCTGAAATCGTCAAGACACATCTGCGAAACATGATCATCGTTCCTGAGATGGTTGGCTCAATTGTGGGCATTTACAATGGCAAAACATTCAACCAGGTTTGTGTTTTTACTTTCAAAAAGATTAAGAAGTCTTCGTTGAACTGTGACATTTTACACATATTTATTTGCCATAGTATATTTCTTACTGCTTTTAACCTCTAGTAGTTGTTGCTTATTCATTAAATCATGAAATTAATGGACTAGTATGTACAATATTGCATGGAGAGTGATGGTATATATATACATATCTTCAGTCTTTAAACAGTTTTGTGGTATAAAGTCACAAAGTGTGGAAATGTATAGTTTTCGAGATATGATTTTTCAAAAATCGTAAAAATCTACCATGAATATGTCACTTTAATTATCAAAAAGGCAAAGGAATGATATACAGGGTCTATCTTTTATTGCATAAATTAAAAAAAAATTGATTATGAAGCATAATTAAAAATATGTGAAAATTGTTAAAGTGATAATTTTTAAAATTTATTAGATATTCTTCGGCACATAATTAAAAACGATATTAAAGAAATTAAATATTTACACCAAAACCAACACTGCATTTGGGTAGCAAGGAGGGATTAAAGTTCGCTCCTTGCTTGGCTAGCCAAATTATACAATTTCACTTCATCTCAAAATTTCTGATGTAAATATGTAATTCTCTAATAATTATAGTTCCTAATTATCTACTTTCCTTCTATAATAATTATATATTTGTTACAAAATTTAAATCTTCATTTGAAACATGTTATAGATATAATCTTTTAATGATCAGAACCATCTACAAATCAATACTTTATTCAACCCTTTTTATATACTATGATGAAACAGCTTATATTATCTTATTTAAAAATTAGATCACAATTTAAATTATATAAAATCTTCAATTTGAATAATATCACTTGTTCAATTGTAAGATTTGTTTTGGTATTTATGAGATTGAGCATTTTATTGGTTTTAATGGCTGAGAAACATTTTAGGGCATTACATAAATTTTAATTCTTAAATTGGTTACAAAATAGGAAGTTACTGTAGTATGAAATGTCATAGTGTTATCATAATTTTTAATCAACTTAAATTTATCCAGTACCAGGCCCAATATGATAGTTCCATCTTGACAAACATATGTACCAAAACAATTGTACTGAATAGAGTAACCACCAGTGCATTTTCCCTTGTAGTAGTCATCCTGTTGCTAAAGCATGAATGGATTGTAAGCTTAGAATGGTATTGTTACAAAATGAAAATATATTAAATGGAGTATCATCTCCCTGCTTTTTTCCCGCCTATGTAGAGCAACCACAGTACATATTTTTATTGCATATCCCTCTTTCAGCCATTAAATCTAACACATCATCTTTCACACAATCCATCCATATTTTCTGTTGTCCTCTGCTCTTGTTACCATCCAGGTTCATTTTCATTATTTTCTTTGTTATTTTCCATCTCGCATGACATAGTCATGCTAATATTTTGCTCCTCAATTTCTCTGCTGCTGGTGCAACTTTCACACTTCCTCATTAGATGAAATAATTATATTAACACTAATTCTTAATTTTCAGAATTCTCACACTGCATCCATATGAATACCACATATCTCAAAAATTGGGATAAAGATGAGAAAAGAAGGTTTAGAAAGACTGACTAGAATTGAGAAGTTTGGCTTACACATTCTTAAAGTTATGTTTTACAGTGGTAGAGTTGGACAACCGCACAGAAGACCGGCATGAAGTAGAAGTATTCTGCTTTTCGTCTGATGAGTTAGATGCCAAAGACTTAATTTGAGTCCTCTTCCCCTTCCAATCATTTTCTAATAAGGAAAGGGTGGGGGAAGGGAAAGATGATTTGACGAGAGGAGGATAGTTAGAAGAAAATATCAATTTTTCTGTTCATTCCATTCTGTTTCTATTATAGGTAGGCAAAACATCTGCAACTCGCAAATGCTTGTAGATGTCTATGGGTAATGGTCACTTAGGACCATTTGCTTGTTTGCCACCTTCTTGTATAAAAAAAAATTCTGAACATTCCAATTTTTTCCTTATTCTTTCTTCTTATATACTGGTATATATACAGAAACACTAAATTGTACACTGCAAATACAGTTATATTCATTTAGAACTATAGCCTTTTTTTCCTTCTTTTTTTTCTATAGCTTTAGCATTAAATGTGTACCCAAAAGAATTATGTGACTTGTCTAAGTTATACTATGTATGGCTTAAAGATAAAAAAATATATTTAGAGATTTTTACGAGAGATGTTTTTTTCATACAAGAAGGTGGCAAACGAGCAAGCGGTCACCTAAGTGACCGCTACCCATGGGCATCTGCAACAAGCATTTGCAAGTTGCAGATACGTTGCCTACCTTAATAGACAGTGGAGAGGATAGACAGAAAATGGACATTTCCTTCTCCTATCAATCCCCTTCACTGTCAAATTCTCTTTTCTTTCCCACCCTTTCCTTCGTCACCTCACTCATCAAACGAAACGCAGAAAACTTCTACTTCACGCCTGTCTTCTGTGAGGTTGTGGTATTTCACCAGTCGAGCGGGCCATTTGTGCAGCAGATGTTGTTGCGGACTCTACCACTGTTAGATAGAGATAAGAATAGGATAAGAATAGAAACGTAACTCAGTTGCAAACCTCAAGCCTACCTCAACCTAAATACCTACATCATTTGTATAGATAATATAAAATTTATTAACATTTTTTTCCTTTTCCAGGTTGAAATCAAACCAGAGATGATTGGACACTACCTTGGCGAGTTCTCAGTTACATACAAGCCAGTAAAGCATGGTAGGCCTGGTATCGGTGCCACTCACAGTTCCAGGTTCATTCCGCTCAAGTAAAACTACTTGTCATTTTCTAGGTTAAGTGGAAAAAAACCTTGCACAAGGTTACAATAAAGTTACTTGTGTAAATAAAATAAAATTTGTTTTATTTTATCTAAGAACCCTGCTATATATGCGGCACATACTCAGCTACAATGGTAGCACCACGTTTTATTAACGATACTGAAGTTAACCCTCTATACCATACTGTAGACTGTAGGCAACATACCGTTCGATCGTCGTTCAAATTCAAAGAATCGGTTCTACAACGTAATCACGCACTGTA
>DWLR01000892.1:0-21298 GCA_018246295.1 Papilio alexanor hazarajatica | reverse complement strand
CACGATAAAGTTTCAGCTGAAACTTTGATGTGAGCACAAGCCTGAAGCTTGAATATGGTCGTTAGTCAGCGCCTGTCGCCGCGATAATTTAACGAGACTGGCTGCAACAGGAATATAATGGTTTAGTAGTTGCAGTTAAATGTTGCATTTGTTAGTTGTTTTGGGTTGTTGTTCATTTGTTAATTTAAATAGCTATATATTTATTTTTGTCCAACTTACTGGAGGATAGTGATATGCGGAGGTATTTATGTATATGTATACATATGTGTATAAATGGCTACTCCATTGTGAAACTCTAGAGCCTAAACGACTTTATCGATTTGATGAGTGAGGTGTGACTTAAATAGTTCTCTTTTTTATACTATAAGGCGGCAAAAGATCAAGCGGACACCTAAGCCACCGCTACCCATAGACATCTGCAACAAGCATTTGCGAGTTGCAGATGCGTTGCCTACCTTTAATAGACAGAGAAGGGGATGGATAAAAAAATGAACATCACCTTCTCCAGTCCAAACTCTTCCTCGTCAAATCCTCCTTCCCTTCCCATTATATCCTTCTTAGAAAAGAGTGGTAATGGTAGGAGGACTAAAATTAGGCCTCCGGCACCTCACTCCTTAGATGAAACTTCTACTTCACGCCTGTTTTCTGTGAGGTCGTGGTATTTCACCGGTCGAGCGCCATTCGTGCAACAGATGTTATTTTGCGGACTCTACCACTGTTAACTACCATATTAAATACATTAAAATAATAATAAAGTATTACTACACCAAGGTAAAGACATTTGTCGATCAAATTAATGATATCCTAAAGAAAGTGGGTATAAGGAATACCCGTAACCAACGAGCGTAATGCGTGTAAATGTATGTATGTAGAAGTGAGAGATGTGCCAGGATCAAATCCTGTTGAATGATATCCATCATATCTGCCTACCGCTTCGGGTTACGGGCGTGTGTATTATTTTTATATTTTATGTTACTTCAAGATATTTTTAGAGTCAACTTTAAGTTTAGGTTATGTTTCACTCTGTTGCATTTGAAAGGATCGCCTCAAAGGTCGGTCTCTAGCAGCCTCCTTACAGTATACTTCAGTAACCTAGACCGACCTAGATGGTCGACATGGAAGCCTATATACGTTAATTCAATTCATGTCACCATTCTTGATGCTTTTGGCCCTTACCGTTCATTCTATAAACAGTACTAGTATATTTATAAAATAAACTTTAAATAACAATGCGCAGAGCTTGGCTTATAGTAAACTTTGTGTACGTGTTTCGTAGTTACAGAAACACGAGTACAAATTTATGCGGAACTACATTTGCATTCAGCCCCCGCGCTAAGTTGGCAAGGACATCCACGCTAAGCTGCATTACCTAACGGATATTACGTCATATCTCGCCAAGTTGTAGACGTAGTTGTAGGTATAGACCTACACCAGTCTACACTACGTCTAGTACGTGTAAAATCAAACATAGAATTACATTTAGATTGGATTTTTAATGTTATTTTTTAATGGAGGAGAAGGTAAAATTTAAAGCGGGTTTATGATGTTATATTGGTGCCATTGATGCGTAACTTCATCACTGGTTTAGACCGGTATGGTTCGGTTCTATACGATTCGTAACCATTTAATTCAATTAATTTAATTAATTTGTTCCTGTGTTTGTAATACAATGCGGTAGTAAATTTCGTAGCTTCTTTAACATATAATTTTAACTTCTTTCTTATAGAATATCAATATAAATCCAATCGCACAACTAAAACTGTTGATGTCTCCTTGAAATGCCCACAAGGACCCTTGAATGGTTTTCTATTTTCTCGTTAATTATTACGCAAATTCTGTATCTCACAGAGGTAGCATTTTTGATATATAATCACGAGAGAGGAAAGTTTGAATGAAATAAATGGGAGTAGTAGTAGAAAAAAAAACGATTCAATCCGCTCCAAAGAATACGGTCGCAAAATACTAAAGCGTAATAAAACCCACTCGATTGCTGGTATGCGCGACGTAATGTAAAACATAAAAATAGTACAATGTAAGAAAACGGTCTACGTTCGTTTAAATGAAGTAGTATAAATATATCGGGACTGTCATTTATGACAGATGAACAGACCCTAGCTAGAGCTTCTACGGTTTACGATCAATGTTCTGATATTAGAAAACTAGGTTTATGATTCTGACCTTCTTTGAAATTTTCGTTTTTTCCGCTAAATGTTTTTCATAGCATACTACATAGCACACCACATTAATAAAACAATAAAATATCACAAATGAATCATTTTTAATATTGAAAATTAAGTAAACTTCTGAGTTTTGTTTTTGTTAGCAGTAGCTGTCGGTTAAATTGAAGGCTGTGGTTAAGTGCATTTTCAGTCAGTGACGTTCACCGGTAGAACTTTAATGGACTACAATAAAATACAAGAGACTTAAGGTGATTTCAAAAAGAACTTGAATTGAATATTTCAATATGAATAGTTGCTTATTGATTTTTCACTCATGCTATTTGATACAAAACAAACACTGTGAAAACTAATTTTGTTTTTAAAAAAAAAACTGAAAAAACGTAAACAAAGCTGCAGTTAAAAAAAAGAAAAAACAAAGTTTATGAATCTTTAAATACGTGGCGATGTACTCAAATTGAAAATATTTATTTTATCCTGATGAACGTTTAAAACGCTTAAAATTTTTCTCCAAATCCAATTACAAGTTACAATACATCTTCAGATTCTCTTGATATCTAATTTAAACCATTTACTTAACCTTTTATGATATACAGCATTTTTTATTATGTTGCAAATTGTGGTATTTTTTTAATTTTAAAAAATATTTAATTATTACAAAATCTTTGTGCATTTCTTACAGTAATATCTTTAGTAGTTTCACTAATATACCATCGTCGCAGACCCGTCTTCTTTGAAACAGATGTAAGATAGTATCATGACATGATCTATTACTAGAGTACGGCAAATTACGTTACACTCTTGCCAGACGTAACTAAGCTGTTATATTGCTATGGTAACGGCACACAGTTTGGACTAAATCCAAGACAATATATATCGTGTTGATGTGCTAAAGAATCTTAGAGCTACTAAAGTTTTGCTTCTGAATATTTTCTTTTCTAAATTAAACAATTGACAGTTCGCTTTTATTCAAGACACACATTCTTTTTTTATTTATAGAGTAAGAATAAAAGCTTTTCAATTTTTAACAAAAAAAAAAAAACGATTCAAATTTTAAATAATTTTAAAAATATGATATATTTCTACGCATATTACTAAGAATCACGTCTAGCATACTTAATATTAGTTCCAAACAATAAAATAAATGTATTTAATTATCAATGACGAAATGTTATTGGAAACATAAAATTGTAAGTTATGAAACATCTTTTTAATGGGATTATTATCACATACACATCACGATTTTTTTTTAAATTTTAATTTTTGCTTGTAAACAAATCTAGTGTATCTAATAATGAAAGAAAATTTCTCTTCGCAAAAGCCTTTTGCGGCGCAAATTAAAAATTATAAAAAAGCACCGACGCTCAAAGGTTTCGCGTTTTGTGCTTTTTACGTCATGTTCATTTCAGAGAAATCTAACGGTAAAATATTCACTTAGAAAATATTATACATTTTTTAAATGTTTAAATGACTTTTATATACTCATATTGAGTACTTTTGCATTTTTCTTCTCTATTGGGTATTTTTATAGTTTTACCTCTGTATCTCACGCCAAACATCGATTACCGATCGACCAATTAGTTCAATTTTGCTACAAACTGAAAATCAATCGCACCGTATAACCCAAGGACGCAATGATATGGCGCGATTGATTTAATGAAAAAACATGTATTACCACTGCTCTTATGGCCGCCTACGTAGGGTCGGCACAGTATGCATTACTCTTCCATATGTACTGGAACGACTCTACTATAGTCTATGCTGGATTTAGCTATTATTTTTACGGTCCGCTGCCTGCCTGACCCTAGCTACAATTTGGCTTTCGGTAACTCAATTATCATACGAAACGCAAAAGTAATTCACGCCTGTCTCCTGTGAGGTCGTGGTATTTCACCGGTCGAGCGGGCCATTCGTGCAACAGATGTTGTTGTTGCGGACTCTACCACTGTTTAAATTATTGCAAGCATTTCAACTAAGCTTATACGTTAGTTAACGATATTGTAAGCGACAGTCTACTACTTTGCATATTAAACTTTTGTATGGAAGTAATTTAACAATTGTGAAAACGTTGACATAAAATATTTGTAAACATTAAAAGCATAAATGAACACATTTTTTTTTGTCTACATTGATTCATTCATTTTAAATGAAAAATACTGGATTCAGTATAAATTATGCGATCTAAAATAGTACAAATAAACAACTAATTTCCTTAACTACGTTGGTTGCATTCCCTCCGAGACGAATGCTTAAATGCAATTAAGTTGTGCGTTAACTTTGATTCTAAGTTGGCGACGAGTCTAAAGTTTCGTCTCGAGACATGAGTATAAACAGTAGAATGTTTCGTCGCAGTTTCAAAGTGCGACGATAAATTTGTTGCCTTATTCCATTGGGATGATCTTTCTACTGATATTTTTATGTTACCTTTATTTTTTTCAACAACGTTACACTATCACTTACAAAACTATAACCTTCTCTGTTGTTATATACAAAGAAACCAAAGTCAGATTAGTACTCAGGCTCATCTTCTGCATCTTTCTTTACAGAATAGAGATTTAGAACTTCAAATAGACATACAGTAAACGCTATGCTAACAGAGCTTTCAAGAGTTGGCGAAGATTGCTGAGGATACCATGGACTACACTATATAAGAAAGACTCAATTTAACTTAAAGACTTTCTACCGTATGCCTTAGTGTCGTCATCAAATCACAAAAGAATTTGATATATTAATTATCTAAATTTGAGATTACGTGGGATTTTACGCACTCGCCAAGTTGAGACTTTTATCTCATCTTTGGTTCCAACAAAAAATTTAGACAAGACGAAAATAATAGTGCCTATAAGAAAATAATGTAAAATTGTAAAAGAAAAAAAAATGATACAGGTGGCAATCTCGCAAGGTTAATAAACAATGATATAAAATAATATACTGTTGCGTATTCGGAAATGGCTGCTTTACAACTGGCTAATGGACTTTGATGCGGTTTCACACATTACATCAAATATTTAGGTTAGTTTTGAACTTAGTATAGAATTAGGACTGTAAAATTATAGCTACGGCTATTAAGAAACGTTTGTCTTCTACCACACATAGTAGTGCCTTAAATTTAAGTTTTTTTCACACTTAAATTTTATCGATACTTTTTTTAAATTAGCTTCCGTACTGTCGGTGCTGTCCCTACGTACGTGTGTATAGGTATATACATAATATTTTTAACAGTACAAAATTTAACTGCAGAGAGCTATTTGGATATATTCCAAAATTATTATTCTCATCGAGCTTGATTAATGCTAAGCACCAACTCATATATAACATCTTCAACGCATATATGTGCTAGAGTTATTTTCGCGAAAACTAACATTTATGTTTGCAAGAAGTCTATGATTCTTGATTTCCAGACAACCCTCATAATATCTTTCTAGATAACAAACATCTTGTATTGTATTATTTGTGTATTTACATATTTATATGAAGGGCTGATATCCTAATCCTAATGGTTTATGTTACGGATTACGAACTAGTATCTATAATTAGGTCGTGGATTAGAATCCCGCCCGCCATTCGACTACTGTCGCTTTCCATATCTTAGCACAAGTGTCAAACTTAGTTGAGATGATTATAAATAGTTATTCTCCTAGTAATCAATGGAATCAATGAAAAAATTTGTAACAAAACACATGTAATGTTTTGTTACTAGAAGCAATCGAATGGTATGGTACAAGTAATTACTGAAAAGTGAGGTTACGGAGCAGGATCTTCAGGGAAACGCGAGTGTAAAATGTGAAGGAAGACATTGGTTTTTATTATATTGTGTATGTTATAATAGCTTCTAGCTTAATTAGTATATAATTTTAAGTAGAATTAAAAAAGAAAGTAAATGAAAAATGAATGCTGTCATATCGTGTAGTTATAATGAGCTATTTTGTTTATTTTCCTTAAAAAGAAATAAAATTTGCTGCTGTATCATCCGGGATATTTTTCCGGGTTCAAATTTTGAATATATCTATAAATGTACTATAAATAGTAATGCAATACAATTCCGATTTTTGAAAGATAAATATACTTTGCTTTACTTAATGCTTTTTGTCCTACATTTTACTGACTGAAAACATTCCAATACGCTATAAATAAAAGTACTGTAGTGTATGTTATTGTAACCATTTGTTTATGGTATCTTTTTGTACCGCTCCGCCTTTTACCCGCTGGTGGCGGGTTCAATTTCCATCTTAGGCAAACATTGGTGCATGAACATATCTGTTTGTCATAAGTCTGGATGTAAAGACCACCGGAGGACGAGCAGCAGCATCCTTTTCTTAATATGGTGGAACATACTGCGATCGCCTACCCAAGCGGATTGGCAGGCGCCAAGCGTGGCGATTATGGCACGTTTCCCCTCAATGATGCGTTCAATGTGGAAGGCCTATGTCCAGCGGTGGACGATCATAGGCTGAGAGGGATGGATGGATACTCATGAACATTCAAGTTTGCATATTGATACTCAAGAAGAACTAACTAAAAATTTAAGAATAATAACATTGACACTACAATTATTAAGACTACTATTTAAAAAAAAAGAGTATCGACGGAAATCCTTAACTTCTATTTATAGATTTTTCCTAATTGTACATATCAGCGAAGATCATCAATAATGTGAGTCAATAAAATTATTAGACGAAGAAAAAAAAAATAGAATTTCTTTGAATTTTCCCCCTGCACGGAAAAGTTTCTCATAATCCTTTTGCAGCAGAAAACGAGATTCGATAATCCGAGCACTCGACCAGCGGAATAATCCTCTTACGTACGTATCGGGAGTAAGTTAAAAAGCGCGTATGTATATGTAATATATTTAATACAAAGTTTTTTTTATTCGATTTAAAACCAGATTTTATAAGTGCATCAATTTCGAAGAATAACCTTGTAAAATGTAGTAAACCCAAAAGATAGTATTTTTACTTCGATAGAAGGTAATATTGTAAGTTATCTCATTTACCAGGATTATATTACTTATCCATTAGAAAAACTTATCATTATCCAAACTTTTGTGGACTCGATCTCAAAATCCGTGGATTTTAATTTTAAATTTTAAGTAAAACTTTTACTTTGTTTTGCCCAACTGCGAGGAGGGTAATGTATTTTTCGGGTATATAAGTGTACATATATGTGCATTCCATTGTGACAAGTAACCTAAGCACCTTGACTGATTTTGAAAGGTCATAATCAAAAGGTGCGGTTTGTCAGGTTTCTTTGCTTGTAATGATTACAACTTTGACGCATACATTTTTTCTTTGCCTTTTCCTCATATGATAGAAAATAATTATATTACGTGCAAATAGATCGTAGAAAACGAGTGAAAGAAACAAGTCGTAAAGTTCACAGAGCGCCGGAAACCAATAACAATATTTCTAACGTAATAATGGTGTCCCAAATCCGCTTCCTCTCAAAACAATTTATTTAGTCCCTTTAGCGACGCGTAACTTTAGCTGGTAGGCCAATATTTCATGCCTGATAGTTTTTTTCTGACAAAAAATCCCTTAATAAATATATTTTGGACTATGCAAAACAAAATGGACATCTATAAAGTTATGAAAACCTTCTTGAGGCATTATTAACTAAATAATTAATAAAACTTTCGCATACTTCGGTGTATAGGCACCGACAAGTTTCGGACCTGTCCTCGGAGGTCGGAGGTCAGGGTGAATGTGAAATGGGGCGCGAACGAAGTCCGTTTACTCGTAATTTATTCGTTTACTATTTAGTTAAATAATTATATATTTTATTTAGAGTGTGAAATGTAATTCGAGATCTGTACACAATGAAATATTAGTACCAAAGTTGCAAATAAGAGTTGAGAAAAAAAAAATGAAAAATGAAAACATTTGCAACAAATGCACTACAATCAAGTTAATCAAGATTTTGTTAAGATATCAAATATTTTAGTTTACTATTATTCTAAGTTATATAAATGAATCATCATAAATAATAAAATTTAATACTAATTTTTAACAATATTGACTCTTAAGTTACATTAAAAATTATATCGAATGTTTGATCGAATTAGTCGTAAATGATTGTATGTATACTACATTAAATTCAATCTATCCGGCATGGCTACACAATTTTCACTACCGTTATTTTTCATATAATGTTACATATGATCCTTATTACTTAAATTTTTTACCCACACATAACCTACACTTCGTCTGCCACTACAAGATACAAGCTTCCGAGACTTTCTCCTTCTGCTTTGATAAATTACGCCTCATCAAATATTTACATAAATGAACGTCGAGAGAGGGAATGCGGTACCAATTTGACACAAATAACTTCTGTGACTTAAAAGATCAGTTAAGATTCATCTTAAAGTAAATAAGAAGTTAAGTAGGTAGCGTTAGTTATTAAAATTCGGTTGTAACTAACATTTAATTTAAAAATCAAGAGCCCAACTAAATTCATCCCCGGAGGGCCATAGGGTGTATGTACCCCCTGTGTAAGAATACAAATTTAATGACACCTAACTCTTCAAAATCAGTCCAGCCGTTTGGGCTCCAGGAGGTTAAAATGTATTTCCATTCGTTATATGTACATACAACATATATAAACACTCGTGAAAAACATTAGTCTCTAGCCAGTCTTGCCAGTCGTGCAAAAAACCACCGTACAACTGACAAGTAAAATTGTTAAAAATAAAGAATAAGAAGAGTTTAATGTGATGCCGGAACCACCGAAGCATGCCTTTCTGAATTCTAATAATTTAAATTGATGTTAAAAAAAAAACTACCATATCACAACTTTAAATAAATTGACAGATTATTATTAATCCTTAATGTACTATATCACCGAAAAACTTGTATGGTATATAACGCGAAAGCTTTAGTCTATGGTCGTTAGCCCGTCTGTGTCACGGCTACAATTTCTCAAGACTGAGTCGCGAACTTTAATAGCTTTCAAAAGCCGCAACGTCACGGGCCATTTAGCGAAAACTCTGTACAAATAGATTGGTAGTTAGTAAAAGCTCTTGCTTTTGAATGTTGTCAACATTTTTGTATAATTTCTCTATGAAGATATGTGGATAAAGAATAAACGCTTCTCTTAATGTTATTATGATTTTTTTTTTGAATAAATTTCAGAGAAGACCGGCGAGAAGGAAAAACCATTTTATTTGTTCAGTCTGATTAGTGGCTCAATTCCTTACTCCATCCTTTCCTTTTTCGCTAACCACTAATAAGAAAAAATGTGAAGAGGAAAAGTATTGCACGGGAGAGGAGAGAGAGAGAGAGAGAGATGGACAGGGAAAGAAAACATTATTTTCCTATGTATATAATAATCCTTTACTTCTTTAATAGTTTAGTTAATTTACTACTAACTGTGCCCCATGGTTTACCCGACACACCGTGTCATTAAAGCGAAATCAGAAATAAAATCTTTATAAAGAGGTTTTAATATTATATGTAAAAAATTAGAGTACTTCGGAGTATTTCTCGGCTAACGTTCTTTTTGTTCGGCTCCTTAATATCGTAGGGTGATGTTAAATTTGAACACTAACATACAGACAAGTTATTAAGAAATGGTAGATTTGATTTCCGTGAGATGTAAAACTGACACTGATTGTAAAACTGACTGACTCTACAGATTTGTATATTAGTATTAATTAATTATAATAAATTGATTAATAACATTGATTTGAAATATATTCAAAAGTAAAAATCATAACTTACTCCTCTTAATAGAATTACATCGAAGCACATAGTAGGCGCCCTCATAGAAAATTATATCCGACTCACAGAGTATCTTAATCGGGCCGGCGCTCGTCAATATCCGCATTAAGGGCAATTTAGAACACGACACTAACGAGGGCTCAGTTTTCCGGTCTACTCTTGTGCAGTAGATCGGAAAAGTTTATTGAAATTGATTTGAATGTTATATACATATGAAATTAAGCTTAGAGAGTTGCCACACGGGAGTTACGTCGGCGTTGCGTCGGAGCGGTGATGCTGGATACATTTAAAATACATAATCGTTTTTCTGCACTCGGTTAAAATGGCGGAGTTTCTCAGTTCGCTTCTCATTTTATTCGTTTGTTACCTCAGAACTTCGACATTTATGAATCGATTTCATTTTTTTTTTGTTAGAAAGGGGACATTCGCTTTTATTTGATTTTAAATGTCATTAAACCTTGGGTTCCGAAGTTATACCGAACATTGAGATATATTGGTAGATTCAAGACAAACCCAGTTTGGGTTTACTGTTTTAAAAGCTCTGATTTGTAATGAGACATAACGTTGTATCCGAGACGGTAGTGTAAGTAACTTAATGGCTTATAAACTAAATTATATACACTTTAAGTTGGTTTTGTTTTTTAACAATTTAAAATATTTCTATTTCTTAGATTGACTCTATGAAACCTTTTCTTTATTTTCAATTTATTTATTTATTTATTAAGAATAATACAATATCATTACAGAAAAGTTCCAATTCGATGTTATTGTACTTACATTCCATGTCATTACATTCCATTAAGAGAAACATTACCAAACTTACACAGGTATAACTTTTATAACAAATAAAAATATAATAATGACAGTACTGTGACTTAATAGCAACAAAACATCAAACAATAAATACACTACTAAATTATAAATTCGCACAATCTTCCGCACATCTGTATGCAGCCTTTGTGAATTTCGATTCACAACAACTAAATATATGTACATCTTTAGAAATGATATTTAGGAGCCTTATGGCCCGCGGCATTGGTGCATTTTTCATCAAATTAGTCCTAGCGGCGGGCTCGAGGAGCAGGGGCGGACGGCGGCGTAGTTGCAGTGGGCGATCGGGGACGCGGAGACACAGCGCGGCGAGCACTGTCGGCTGACAGGCCGCGCCGCGCAGTACACTCAGCGCAGTGGGGCCACGTCCCTGCGCACCCGCAGCGGTACTTGGGTACATTAACGGGAACTAAGTTTATGTCACTGTGTGTGTTCAAAAACTCCAATAAATGGCTTTTCAATATTAAATATCATCCGAATAAATTATATTGTCTATAACGTATATAGGATTTAATTTAACGTAACTTGCGACTGACTGGTTGGCGCAGTGGCAAGACAACTTGCCTGTCGCGCTACAGGTCGTGGGTTCGATTCCCACCCAAGACAAACATTTGTGTGCATGAACATGTCTGTTTGTCTTGTGTCTGGATGTAATAAAGACCACCGGAGGACGGGGCAGCAGCGTCCTTTTCTTAGTACGGTGGAACATACTGCCAGTCCGCCTGCCAAGCGTGGCGATTATGGCACATTTCTCCCCAATGATGTTATCAATGGGGGAGGCATATGTCCAGCAGTGGACGATCATAGACTGAGGTGATGATGATGTGATGAACTTGCGGTTAACCAAAACTATTTAACATTGAATGCTGGTGTTGTAAAGTTGTTGCGATGACAAGAGTTGATTTATGATTATACTTAAGTTCCTCATACTCATATCTTTATTTGTACGACCTTTTTTAATGTATATCCTAACGCAGGGGTCGGTATATAGTTTTAAGTGAGGTCCGGATATTGAAAAAAAAAAAATAAAAAAACAATGTCTGGTGCTACTGATTTTTTAAATATTATATTGATAAAATATGTAAGATATTATTTTAATGTGTATGAAATTATTGTGTATAGAGTTTCGACCTTTCGGAATGGGCAGAGATAAATATAATTTCGCTGTTTGGCTGTTTGACTATCTGACTCGTCAGTCTTTTTTTACAAATGATATATAGAGACTTTTTCTTGTAATGCAAACTCAAACTATTGAACGGATCCTTATAATTCTTTCACCATTACAATTAACATTAAATTTACATTATTCAATAATAACAAAGGCTACATTTTATTATTAAGGTGCAAAATTCTAATTCACATGGACAACGCCGGGTGTGAATAAAGCTACAGCGGTTTTCTAGAAATTAATTTAAGAATTTCCACTTCGAGTTATTGCTTTCGATACGCGTTTAATATTATACTTTTAAGAGAGCTTAAAACAATACGGACGAATCGTTTCTTCTTTTGTTTGTATAAAGCCGAGTCATATTAACTTTTCAATTTGTTTTATCTGGGGAAAGGAAAACGTGACAGAAATAAATTGTTAGGTAAGCACACCCGAACCATATTTTGCTTTTGTCATGTTTTAATTTAAAATGTATTTTGTTATACAAACTTAATGAACGATGTGACTCTATATTAAAGAACTCCTTTTAAGTATTTAAATTTTATTTATGAGTTGATCTTAATTTTCATTTAAAAATTATAAGATGTGAGAAATGTTAGACAAACCCACAAACACTGAATGCAGACTAAAAGTAGAGGTATTTTATGCCTCTGTAATTTGTTTAATAAGAGAAGTATCAGTTTTTGGCAAACTTTTCCTCATCTTCGATCATCATAAGCTACTTTGTTACATTGTCGTCGAAATTATTTAATACTTTATAACAATAAAATAATAAAATGAATAATTTCATTAGTGAAAGTTGTTTGTAGGCGATAAATTTACATTTTTTTTTTACAGTAGTCGCCATAAGAATGTTTTACAGTCATATGTTGACGTCAGTATATATATGGCTATGTGAGGTTTCATTGCGGTGGATTTTATGAGAAAAATTTTATGTTAAAATTACGACTGGCAAAGTTGCTGTTAGCTTAGTGTAATGATGATTACAACAAGTGATTTATTTATCTGAAATAAGGATGAAATTGCTATTTTCTTTTTAAAATAAAGCAATTATAAGTTGAATTTTTTTTAGCCCAAGAAAGTAAATAATAATTACACAAGTAAATCTGATTATCTAAGAATGCAAATGACATTCTTAGATAACCAGATTTATTTATTTATTTGTTTATTTATTAATAACATTACTACATCGTTACAGAATAGATCCAATTCGATTCTAGATTTACTAGAAAGAGGGTAATTAATTTTCACACGTATGTAAATTTGTATATCCGTTCCTTTGTGACCGTCAACGCCGAACTTATCCGGAGTGTTATAGACAATGATGATGAGATGAATGATTATAATCACATAATAATGATAGTCCGAAGGGTTTTTTGAATAAGCGATTATTTGTAATTTGACTAAACTTCAATTCTAATACTTCTCAAATCTCTAGCAACAGCTATAATTTGCCCGAACAATTCTTCTATTCACCAATGGCGTTTTCTTGAGACTGTCTTAGTAAGGTGTAATAACTATAAGCCCCTTTTAAAATCTGAAAAGTAAGGTTGTAATATTTAGCGGTCTTCATTTTTCCTTTGAGTTTCTTTAGAAATATTAATAGATCTCTCTCACCATAATCGGATCTTGGGTTCGATTCCCAACCTAATAATATACTTCGCTTGTGTACTAGTTAAATAGAACGAAAGTTTAAGTTTACGTAATATCAATCAACATTTGGAATAATCAAAAAGATGAGAGTAGACATGAAAAGGAAGTTATAGAAATCATTAAACGAAAAACGAAAGTCCGATGTATGAATTTACAAGTAAAGAATAATAAACATATATATTTACGTTAATAAACGTGGCCACAGTTAAATTAGTAAATGGCCCGGCGGAGAAAACAATAGTCCTATTGAACTGGCCGATTATTATCTGAATGTCCTTTTGCCTGTATTTATTTCGGTTCCACCAAACACTATTGTACGGACCATTCATTATTTGCATGCTCTGGAATATTGAATAAATATGATTGTTTAACTGTAAACTTCGAAGCGACTACTCCGTTAATACAATTGTTACACATAATTGTAAAATCACAAATGTGGCTTCGATTTTTTGATACTTGAATTTTTTTTTTTTTACTTATCGCGGGAAAATCAACATATCAATAGACAGGACAAACGCGCCAAACTGTAATCTGCTTACTAATGACCGCTCTATAACTGATTTTTTTATCTCTTTGACTTATAGCTGTTATCTAAACTAAGAAAGCGCTTTTTTGTTCATACAAAATCTTAGCAAATTTTAGTATAAAATAATTTTTGTGTGCTGACCTACATTATAAGTAATCAAGTAATAGAAAAATAAGTATCAAGAAATATTGTTCGATTTGTTGATCAAATCAGACAAACGTAATATTTGAAGAAGTTCCACTAACCGCATAGAAGAGGTCGTTACTGTGCCAACAGTAAATAAATAACTGAGCAACTCCAAAGATTAAATATTCCGTAGTGAGGAAGCGTTGCATTGCGCTCGTCTCTATCTGAAATGTTAGTTATTATATTTGACAGCAGCAAAGCGGAATATGCAAAGTAAGCAAAATGCACAAAGCAATTTTGAAATAAACTTAAATACTCCACGCCTACTTAGTTATTGCTTGTATATAAAACACTACTTCCGCCCCGCGGTTTCACGCTTTTTAATTTAAACGAAGTCAGCCAAATACCAATTTATAAACAATTAGAGTACTTCGGAATTAACCTAATTTTAAGTTACATTTTCTGAGGACTTGTATCGAGCAACCACAATATTACTTCCTTAGCTTTCTTTTTATTTGTAACTGTAATAAGAGAGTTGTCAAATGCAAAAAAGATTTTTTCAAAAGCGATTGGTAGTTCCTGATATAGTAAATCAAAACTAAAGTCATCTTTATTGTATTAATACAGGTATTTTTATTTATCCTACACTAATTTAGATTATTTACTTTAGGTTTAGGAAAATATAATTATTGATTTAAAAGAGGCAAAGGCAACGTTAAAAGATGTCACTGGATTGAGAGATATCAATATGTATTGTCTATTAGTATGGTTAGAGATTATTCAAGTAGGAACAAGCTTGAACGACAGTGAAAATTGCGAGCAAATTGAATTCCTTACTGTAATTTGATAAGCCGTGGCGCATAACATCACAGAACATACAAACATGTAAAGTAGCATTATTGGAGAGAGGCACGAATCGAACAGACGAGTGTATCTGTAAATATATTTCTTTTCTTAAAATAGATATCGAAATAATGTAAAAAACAATTAAAATAAAAATGGACTAACGTAGTTTATTTCACTAACATACTTGAGAATAGATTAACAGTTTATTTATATTAGGCTTAACTACGAAACAATTGAACAAATTTAAACAATTTTTTCAATTGTTTCGTAACTTTCATTATTTAACTTGCTTATTGTGATCACTAACGCTATTAAACGATCACTACTCAGATGAGCTGCAGGGACGTTACCGGATTTTAAAGGAGGAATTTCCTTAAAAGCCGGCAACGTCCCTCGTTTCTTTTTCTTTATAGAAAAAGGAGGCAAACAAGCAGTGAGTCCCTTGACATCAAGTGGATCACTTGTTATCAAGCTCCCGCGACGTCCATGGACATCCGCAAACCAGAAGGACTGCAGATGCGTTGCCGGCTTTTAAGGATCGAGTACACTCTCTTCTTGAAGTCCCATATGTTGTATTGGTTAGTAAATACCGCTGGGAACAGATCACTCCTTAAAACGGCTGTTAGAGTCAAGAATTTCCGTGAAAATCGTGCGGTTGTAGAAGGCCAACCATCAAGGTGTTGGGTATGGTATCGGGAACTTTGTCATATTGTCCGATAACGAAACCCATCGCAAGAAATTATCAAATAATTAAAAAAAAAATTAACTTAATTTGGATCTGCTGACCATCTATACAAATTTACAATAAACACTTACTTTATTAATTCCACGTGTCTCTTATAACAGTTACGTAAACGAATATTAGAAATGTTATCAGATACCGGATTCGATTCCGTTCCAAAAATATCGGCGCAATCCAGTTTCAATAATTCCAGTTCGGCTTTGAAGAAAACCATAATTACCATTGCATTGGTATCGAATGATGTGATCCAACCCCCACCGTAAATTGACGCAAAACTTTGTATAATTGAAGCTATTACGTAACCGGGGATCGTATTTTTGTCAAACGGAAACCAAGAGCTAACAACTTGCATATAAGACTCGGTACCGTTTTTAACAAGTTCTCTGTATAATGGTGAAGCCGAGTACTTATATATTGGTTGTACCATCACAATTACAACAGTTGTGTACATCAATGCCCAGTAAAAATAAGTTATTTTACGACAGTATCTAGTGTAGTTATTAATAGTAGTTTTCTTAATTTCATGATCACAGATGCGTTGCGCTAAATCAGCTTTGTTGACATATTCTATTATACTCTTCCAGTGTTTCTGCCAAAACAAAAATGTCATTACTTTTATCACACTGACTGTAGCTAGCATTGTTATCTTTAGATTGTTCAGTAATAAGTTTATATCAGATTTTATAAACCACATATCCATATATTCGGTTGCTGCAAAAACTGTTACCGAAAAATGCATCAGCAGATATATATTTCGCATCATTGCTCTCTTCGGTAATAGTAATCCCCAGAACTTTAACGCTTTCACATTTGGGCCGAGTAACGGCATTCTCTCAGATTCAAGTTTATCAAGCAAATGTTTCAACATTTTGATATTAAGTAATTTATTTTTGTCAAGCGAAACCATATATAGTAAGTTCGTGTGATTATATAATTTACTTCGATCCAAGAAAATTTAAGAATAGTGTTGTGCGCATTTTTTTACTCCTGTTTGTAAAATGGTTTCATGTTTATTTTTTTAAATGTGTTAATATTATTTGTACCAAATTGGTAGACAAAGAAAAAGTTGTTATACGCGTGTGACATTATTAGGGTCGAAATTTAACAAAATACGTACATTTATCTGGATTTTTCCACATTCACTGGTATTGGTAGAAATAAAAAAAAACAGTGAAGGATGTAAGAATACTGCCTAAAAATAGTAGTTATGATTACGTAAAAACGTCGTGATATGTATTACAAAACGATAAGACAAAATTAAAAAGAGCTTTTTATCGAAATCGTTTACGCGAGGTCGGATTGTTGGGATAAAACAATTTGAAAAAGAAAAATTTACCAGTTTTCATGTAATTTTTGCAAGTTTTACTTAAACGGCAAGTTAATTACTTTTGTCTTCATTTGTTTTGTAATAACTATGACAACATTTTATATAATTATATTTAATATTTATAATTTTACCATTTATTAGTTGCAACCAATACAACCATCTTTACCAAATATAAAAAAGTTTTAAAAACAAAATATGTTACTTTATTTCACGACCTACTATAAAATATAAAAATTATATTTTGAAACACTTTTCTTACATTACTCTAATCACTGATAATTTGGTATTTCACTCTTAAACCCTCAGGGCTTTGGAAAGACATGTGCAAACTCCCATATTATAAAATCAATAACCAAATCAAATTTAAATTCCCTTTTAAATCAAAATCATCTACAAAATTAATAATAAATAATCCTTATCTATCATATCAAATATAAGGATTACATATAATATATGTAAGACGGAATTTTTCTGTTGCAATTTAAGAATGTTCGTGTTATTTCTGTCTTAACAGGTGTGTGAGACACATTTAGATACTGTCATGAGTTAATTTTCGATTCTAAATTTATTAGTCTGTGAGATAAACTATTTAAATAATAACCAGCACTTAATCAACATTAACTTCTATTTTACGGATGTTTCATTGAATTTTCTAAATGTTTAAATCCCTTCATTTCAACTTTTAATAAAATGTAATTATTCATACTGTACATACCTTAATAATATGTTTTACAAGATTTCATATATATTTTACATATTGTGTAATTGAAAAATTAATATGTAAATTTTTCTAGGTACGGGCACATCTCTAAATTAGAACAAAAAAAAAAACAAATAACATATTCTTTTCTTCGTTATAATATCAAAATACCAGAGCTGTGTTAATTTTAATCACAGAATAGAAATTAATTAATATTTTGTATTTAACGAAATATATTTTTATATGCTATGTATCTGGTCTGGTTGTATGTGTTTATGTCACCGGTCGTTTTATCAAATTGAACGAATTAATGCACAAAGACACAACATGAACGATTCATGTGATATTCAATTCAACACATTCATAAAAGTGTATGTAAAAGCGTAGATGTATGGATTGCAGAGGATAAGAGAGTTGTACCAGGATCGCGATAAATTTAAAAACATTATTTGTGTTAAAATCTCTGTATAAAGTTACTCTGTATTCGTAGAAACGCTATTTTATTATTCAAGTTGATGGCAGCAACATTAATTACAGTTATATTGCTTCATATTTTCAGAAGCGTGAAAGTAAACATAATTACTAACTTACTAGATGGCTTGGACGTAGATAATTTTGACTTTGGGGACTATATTTGAAAGATTTGTCAATAATAATGAGATATATCATACGATATTGTGCAGAATGATTAAAAATAACAAAGACAAACAACAGTTAACTAAAAGGAAAAAAAAAACAATAAACGCGACTGATTATAATCTTATGAGGTTCCGGAGAAGTCTACAAATGTACCCCAATCCTGATTTCCATGTGACCATTTGTGCTCGAAAGGGCAGAAACACCAAAATAAACTCGTTATAATCCGTAAAATTAGATACATTTCGCGAAAATATGCGAAATCATTATTGAATGGTACCTCATTCTTCAAAAAGTGCAACGCCATTTAAGCTAGAGGAGATAAAAATGAAATGGACATAGACAGGTGTAGAAAATTACGAATGTCCGTTCCATATGTACCTGCGAAAAACACTCCTTTCTGTCGTACAAAAATGATGTAAGAAAATACGCTGCATTCTTTTTAAATGCAAAAATTTGCGATACGGTTATTTATGACAGTTGGACATGCCATAACCACATTTTACGACGAACTTGCACAAATTATCTATGGAAAATACGGTTTATGTGATTCTGGCATATGTATAGGAAATGATTCATTTTAAATTTAAAAAAAAAACACAAGCGAAATGAGAACTAACTCATTTTATTGAAATCGATTAAAAGTATTTTAGTTCATTTTTGATAAGTAGGTTAAGTATGCATTATGATTATAAAAGAATAAACCACGTCGTGGAAGTGTGGAATAAATCCAATATAGTAAATTTAAGTTCGAACTAAAATAATGTTTTATACTGCACAATTAATTATCAGTTAACGTTTTATTAAGGATTCAACAGAGCAAAGGAAAAACAATAGACTAGCTATTTCGAGTGAAATATCATATAGTGTACAGAAAGATAGTATTTTTAATTCTACTATTAAAAACGTATGATAACTAAAATTTTAAATATAAATAAATATATGTTTAACCGTTTCGCTGCTACGTGGCGCAAAAGCGCTGCGATCGTTTGTCTAGAAAACCGCGACGCGGCGCTTTTGCGCTGCGAGTTTGTGTGTTTTTGGTGCTCCGTGGGATTGAACGTAAACTAACCTCACGCGTAATTTGTAACGAGAGTGCATTCTTATACATTTTAAAATAACTTTTTACCGTTTTTACTAATTATTTTAAGAAAGTAGCCATGTCACGTATTTGACAACATAATTTTTTTCCTTTAAAGAAATCAAAATATGTACCGCAATTTTCGTGCATTCTTGCAAAAATTGCTTAGCACTAAAACGGTTAAGACACATTTATTAGCTTCGCCTCTATCTATATACAAGTATGTATATGGAATTTTGGAACTAGAATTTTACCCACTAAAATAGTAAAGTAAGGCATCTGATTGATTTCGATTTTTTAACACTTATCAAGGACCGATGACAATGTATTTTACAAAACTTGGTTATAGCTATGATTATCATTATCATCATTTATTTTAACGCCACCTAGTTACAAAAAATGTTACTAAATGCGTGACGGGAGCTTGACATGTTTTTTTTATATTTTTTTTATTTCTTATATTTAATTAGAATATAAATCATACTAGTACTTATAAGGAGCCCCCTTAACCGACGTACAGTCGGGTTCCTTGGCGGTACTCCACTTTAAAAAAGACAATTATTTGAACGTTTCGCACTCCTTGAGACGTTGACGCAGAAACAGTGACCAATAGAATGCCACTTTTAAATGTATTAGGACGAAAAAAGATCGGTCAGTGTTGTAACAATAGAGTATTCAGAAATAATGAATACGTGTGAATGGCAGAGGTCGTAAAACTTCCAGAGCAGAAAACAAAGACAGTGATAATAACAATAGTCAGGGGTACAGTGCAGATACACCATAGGTTTTATTTTATTTTACCAAAACATTGATAGCAGCCTAATTGGTTATTTGTAAAAAGGAGGCGGAGTTTAGCTTGTCGCAAGGAACTAGGTAATTTTTCTGTAAGTGGAATACCGCCAAGGAACTCAACTGTACGTGTATGCGTAGGTCTATGTAGGTAGAAAGAGAGCTGAGAATCTATGCCTCACAATTTAGAATAAATTTTCGTAAAATATCTTTATTTTATCATACAATCTATCTAATATCAAATATCAAAATAAGCAAGTTTCGCGATATCTATCTATCTTTATATTATATATATACTGCGGTTTTATTTATATCCATATTATCCTAAAATTCTACATACGTTTATTCTAGCTTTAGTTATTCGTGCGTTCCATATTCATAAATGCGGCATAAACGGTTTTTTTTTTTGGGGCAAGAATAATGTTACAGTGTTTTAAGAAAATTGTTCCCTTCGTCTACATACTTTTTGTTCATTTTCATTTCTGTAAAAATATCTAATCTACAATTTCCTGTTTCTTTATTTCGATCATCTAAAATTTCATTGTTATTAAATTTATGATATTAATAGTGATCTCCAAGTACATAATTATTAAGTAATTAAAAAAAAAATCGATAAGCCCTCTATATCACTCGGAGGTTGTACGAATCGAAAGTGACACCTTAATCTTTAAAATTGGTCACGCTGTCTAGGCTACAGGAGGTCAAAATGGAACGTACATACATACCCGCGAAATATATATATATAGCAGCATGTCAGTTGGACTTAAAGAGAGTTTACCCCAGGGGGGTACCAGGACCACCGGTTTTGGAGAATCCCCCTCCGCGCGTTTGCCGCCCAGACACCCCCCACCCCCGGTGTATGGGTGTAAGCGCGCGGGTTGCCCTGCGTATTCTGGGGAGAGCACAATTCCGCTCGCTGTTACAGGACGAGGCAAACGTAGTAAGCGACTTTCGGCAGCCCCTGCCACCCTTGCCGTG
>DWLR01000891.1:0-21311 GCA_018246295.1 Papilio alexanor hazarajatica | reverse complement strand
GTACGTAGACCGTAGGCCTCACCCATTGATCGCCACAATAATCGGTCCACCGCCACCCTCATCCAGTGCACTCCCGCAACCTTGACCAGATCATCGGTCCAACTTGTGCCTACCTATTTCGACCTGTACGTGGCTGCCATTCAAGGACTTTTCGGTCCCATCGACCATACGTTTTGCGAGCGAAGTGTCCGGTCTATCGCCACTTAAGGTTTGAAATTCTTAAACTCCACTAGCTCATGTTAATCGATTGTGTAAAAAAATAAATATTACGATAGTCATATTATATTCAGCTTACTTATTTATTTCTATTAGTTTATTTAAAACTTTGTACTCAGTATAAAAAAATGTTCTTTAGCTAATATTATAAAGCTTTTTTAACCGTTCTTATAATATTGTATTTGAGTATAATTTCTTAAGCTCTCTTATTTTAATAAGTGTAAAAATAATTCGCTTTAAATTACAGCAGCTCTATGTGATATCCTTAAGTTACGGATGCTAGTAACATTAAAAGTGTCTCCACGGTAGCCGATAGCCGATAGGCAGTCGTCGGCGGTGATAACGTGTTATTAATGTCACACTTCGTCTTCTCCTGTTTACAACACTCTTACAGAGCCTGTTGATTGTACTATAATTGATTTTAATATAACTGTCAATAATATTAGACCACAGAAGAAATTTAAAATAGATACCAAGTATATTTAATTATGTAGTTCTCAAAATTACTTTAATTTTATAATAAAAATGGACAAACACTTGCACGCTTGGATAAACAATAGTAAAATAGGTTATTTTAATTAAACAATTTCATTTATAAAAAAAAGATAATAATGATGTCGTTAATGTAATAAAAGCTATAAAACATATGTAGATATACTAGGTACCAGTGACTCTGCTTATCATCCTCTATAATAAAATTGTGTGACACGTGACTCTATAATAAAAAATTCTGTCGAGTTAGATGAAAATTTCCTTTTTCAAGGATTTTCAACTTGTCTTAAACATCATCATCATTTATATATAATTTCAATGAAATCGTTTAATATGAAAAAAGTTATATATTTGTAATTTTTTATTTTTCATGATGTACTATATTCTGCGCAGTGCATTGATTACACGCGTAGATATGCTTCACAATATACTATTTTATGAGTAGCATATATTAAAATTAATTGTTTATAGTAACAGCATAGACACTGAGTAAAATTAGCTTAAATAAATAAAAAGAAAAAAAAATGATTCAATAATATTCATCTAATTCAAACAAAGCAGTTTCGAATGTTTTATCATTGAAACCAAACCGTGCTCTTAATAACGATAAGTCCAAGGCGCTGTGAAAATTTGCAACTCTTAAATTCATCTGATTGATGTTGTTCATTTATCACTCCCCTCGTTTGCGAGTCCCGATCGCGTACGTATAAAACTTTTAAATGGGTCACGAGGTCCCGCTTTGATTGCTCCCAGCCACTTCATGTTTCACTAATTAAAATTCCTTAATCGATATCTAATCGACATTATAAGATCGACACCCAAAAAACGTAATGTGGAGAGTGTTTATTGTTTTTTTTTTAATTATGTTTATCGAATTGGTTTTTGGACAAACATCGTGATTTGTTTGATGTTTTTCCAATTCTGACGACTTCAGATCCTATTCTATTCAACGTAAAGTAATCGGTTAATAATAATTATACAAATATTAAATGTAATTTTTATTTAGACGGTTTTTTTTAAGTTTTTTTTGTAAATTTTTTGTATTCACGTTTAGCATTTTTAATTTTAATTATTTTTACATTTATTTGTATTGTATTATTTTTCTTCCTACGCTTTTCCCATTAATTTGAGGCCAGCCTTCCTTGTCCTAATCCTCCAGACATACGATTTCTGGTGGAATCCTCGTCAAGTTGAATTATTTTCAGGTCATTTTGGACCGTCGTCAGCCACGTCGTAGGTAGCCTTCCGCGGTTCCGCGTTGTCTTTGGCAAGTTTAAGGCTATTTTGATCGTTTGATTTTATGGTCTTCGTTGAACATGGCCATACCAGCGGAGACGTCTTTCAATGAGTTTATCTGTAATTGTAAGCTACCTTTGATATATTAATTCCTTATTTTATCTAGTAATGTGACGCCCGCTGACCAGCGTAATATACGTATCTCTGTGATGTAAAGCCGTATAACAAAGCAGGTCTAACCGCTGTATTCTATTTTTTTTCCCTTCGCTTTTAAAGGTAATCTTGGGTTGCCTATTACGCCTGTGAGCTGTCTCCATTTACACCATTCTGTGGCAGTTCCATGTTTCACGCCTTTGTCAATTTTTCCGTTCTGACTTATTTTTATTATAATTATATAACATAAGTGATTATAAAAAAAAACTGTTCATTGTTGTTAAATAATTTAAAACCGATATGAACAGACGAATACAATATCATACCTACTGACATCGTGTTCAATTTTTGATTCTGCTTCATATTTCCCGGGGCCTTCGTCAAAACATTGACGGCATCACGTTACGGTATAATGGTTGAGCCGATGTTATCTGACAATGATTGGAGGTGAGTGCGCCTCGTAAACTTACAGTAACTCGTCCTGGGAATATATCAATAACATCACGTCGAAGATGTAATGAAAGGTACAATTAATTTGTTTGTTGTTACGTAGCTCCTCTAAATCGATCACACAAATACTGCGAGAGGGAGGCAGATATCTATTTCATAAATCTAACTCGTCATAGACAAGAGAAAAAATCACACATGGAAAACAGAAACAGGATGCAGAGCATAAGAGTGAGGTTAATATTCACTACTACAAAAAGACTAAAATAAAATACATCGCTTTTGAAAATACGTACACGTTACAAATTTAGTTATTTAAAAATATATATATATGCTATTTATGAGAACATATATCTTTTCTAAAATTTTATTACTTCTTTTTGTACCAGAAATACATAAGGCGATTTTTATGTGCGAACGTTCGACAGTAGAGTTATGAAAGCAAACACATCCTAGCCAAAGGAAAATAACAGAATACCGTGCGGAAGGACTGAGGCGCATTCAGTCAAACTGCCTGCCTTTCGACTGCCAACTGCCACCGATATCATTAATTTTGATTTTTTTCCCTCTTTAAACTATTCTTTACAAGCCTACGTTAGTTTACGTACCAATGTATGGTTGTCAAAAAATAATTCATCTTTAATTTTAAATTAGAGTAGAAAAAAATTAGATGAAAGAAATAAATTTAACAAACAAAATCTATATATTAAAGATTTTAGTTATTAAAATTATGAGATATAGTTGTATGTTTTTATTATTTTAGAAATATTTTAGATCAATATTACAATTTTCACATTGAAGTAAATTGTTAATTCGTAAGTAATGATTAGTACCAAGATCTGGTCTTGTCTTTAACATAATTATTCGTACACTTTATATCCCGCAAAAGGTTTTACAGATAGAGGTATGTTAATCGTATTTTGATGACAACAATGTCGGGAGATCCAGTATATAAAGTAATATAGAAGCGGTACAAATGTAGAAACAGCCACTGCGGAGTGTGTATTCCATATGATTTTATTCTGCCGACACTACTATATATGCCACACAATAATTATCCGTCCTCTAGTTCCGTGCAATGTCGCATCCGCGGCTATATCGAAAAACTTTTAATTTAGCCAAGTCTCCTTTGTAAGTCTTTTAAAAAGGTTCAAGTATTGTATGCATTTAACAAGGAGCCGCGGTGACAGATATTAATGGATTCACTACTATTTTTCTCGGATGGCGCGAAGGATCGCCTTAGGTACCTACCGGTCTTTGTTCGTCCGGGCTATATTGGATGAAGGTTCGTTTCAAATGCTTATGACTTAAACGTAAATTAAATTAAGTATAAATTAAAATTTAACCCTTTTCCTATATATATTTTAATGGCTGCGTGAACGCGGAGTTCGGTGCATAGAAACTATGGACACAGCAAAGACAGCACAGCATTTCAACGCATAGCAGTTAATATGTAAAACAAAGCATTAAATGATGGCAAAGGTTAAGTCATTGGCAATTACTTGGATAAATAACTAATTATACCTCAAAGAGTTTCTAAACCTTAATTTCAATATGTGTAAGGATAACTTCATTAAAGCCTTATTGCGATGTTATATTAAATAGTTAAATAGTATCCTGGTAACATAAAATACCAAATAATGCTTAAATATGGTTTATCGATCGAAATTCTATGCTATCGATATACTAGCGGTCCCAGCAATTGTTTGATATCTTACATAACGTTGGAGTAAGTAATAAGTACCTACGCACTTGAACTTAAGGTATAGACCACCTAACTAATTAGTGTGACAGATTGTCAATCGGTGTGTGATTAGATCCTTGACACTAATTGCCATTAGGTAAAAATTGTAAATCGTAAAAATCTTACAAAAGGCAACGTCAACACAAAAAATAATAATTTGCAAGCTTTGTAAGTTATGAAATAAAAAAATATGTTTTCATTAATGAATGTTTAATTTTTAAGCGTATTTTCAAATGTTTTTTTTTTTGGCATTTCGTAACGTTTTCAGCCCAATGATCTCCAGCAATATGTCTAAAGCGATATGACTTAGGATCCTTCAAAGAAAGAGCGTATTCGCCTACCTTAACAGCTGGCAACGCACTTGCGTAATTCATGAGAGACCATATTAACTGATATTGTGAGAGATCAACCAAATGGTTCATCTCCTGGTGTGATCATATAGTAGACGAAAGGAAATGTGTAAAAACATCGCAGTCTATTCAGACCAAGCGTTATAGTCATCAATGTATTATTATAATTTAACTTGGTTATGACTGTAATTAGAACGACGGCTCCAGTTAAATATTTTTGAGCGCTTCCTATTGCATTTTGTGTTGTTCTTATATTTAAATATTAAACATAGTCGATAATCTGATATAATCACACAGCCATAGCATGTTGCTTCAAAATCTGTATTTCCCTCGTGATATGATTTCATATGAAACTCCAATATATAATATAAAATATACAACAATACCTAATATAAGTAGTTAAATTTTAACTCGATGAAACAAAAGACTATATTTAATTCTGAATTTAAAAATTCTTAACATATATCGCGCGGCGCTTTTGAAGCTGTCCTTGCTCGATTCTCAATTATTAACAGAATTTCAATCATTGTCTACGGCCGACAGCGAGCGGTATTTTTCCGAATACCCAGCCGCTTTCGCCACATCATTAGTCATCCGGAGCCCCGAGTAGACCGCTTTTTGCGACCGCACTCCGCCGATGCACTTCTGCGACTGACTGGGTTATGCATTTCAAGATTATTCTTTATTTAAAATTTAAATTGAGTGCAAAAAGGTTTTACTTCCCATTTTATGTTGCCTAAACTGGGACCATGCATTGCAAACAAACGAAATATGTACGATGGTATTTCGTCGGTTTGCGTGTGTGATGATTAGTACTACTATCAATGAATCTACGGAGAACCTTCGGTAACTTTAACCCCGAGACTACGGGTCACGTATTAATATTAGCTCTCTACATATGAAATTGGCGTTTTGTACGGGAGGAATATAAAGTCAATTTTTTTTATTTATTAATATTAGGTATATCAGATGGATAATCAATATTTTTTTAATTCATTGTTTACATTTTAAGTATATAATGACTAGCTGTAAACCCATAACCTCACTGTTGGAAGAAACACTCTAGGAAGTTCTTAGGTAAAATAAAATGTTTATCATTCAATTGGAAATCAGAGGAAGGTCAAGTGAAGAATATTTTAAAATATAACTGATTTAAATGTATAACTTAACATAACAATAACTTTTATGAATTTTACAGATACTGTCAATTTTGCTTCAGAGTAACCACATATGGTGGCAAACTATCTAGGTTGCTGGTAATCACAGCATGTTTCTATTTGTTGTTCAAATATACAAATAAAAATACACAATGAAACTAATATTTGTTAGTTGAATGAATATTTAAGCAGAGATTCAGTAGCTCCCAGATGTCGATTCAGCCGTCTCTGGCCGGTCAATTGTTCGTACAGTCGGTGAGACGAGCGCAGGCCCTCGGGGGCGATCTATCAAAACGTCCAACGCGAATGCTGCGAACGATCCCCTTAGAAAACTTCGAGTTCTCTCTGTTATTCGGAAAGCGATTGTTTCGTAATAAGAATATCAGAGCGCGTCAAAATATTTACGCTGATCCGATGCAATTTTCCGGGCGATCGATCAGTATGTCTGTCAGATGATTGTTAGAAAGTTGTTATACGTACTGCAGACGCGTGAAATTGAACACGAGTTATGAATGGTATTGTGATCTTTATTAAATGACTGTATCTAAACGGAACGGTTATAATATACAAATATGGTAACTAGAATATGCAATATGTGAGGTCCGGATTGGATATGTTAAATATGGTATGACAGGAGTTTCTCGTATACGCAATATCATCATCAACACGTATCGCCCATGTACTATCTCATCTACTGGCCCCTGCTGCCCTTGTCAGCCTACACCTCACTCTTGACCAAATAGTAAGATTTCAGATAGTAGATATCAGATAGTAGGACCATCTGAGTGGGAGGTTCGTATAAGCCGCGTCGTCGATTATGAGAAATAACGAATATGAGAGGTTCATTATTTTTTGAACTAATCTTGTTTCAGTTTTCCTACCATTGTATATAATACTATCAAACCACCCCATTTTGTTATAGGTGTATGTAAAATCACAACCATCCAGTACGTGTATCGAAGAATTAAAAAAGCTCGCTCGAATTAAAAAAATCCTCAGTCCCAGAGGGATTATTCGCGGGATGGAGTGCAAAGAGTGACTGAGGGGTGGAGATAAAGGGGAATGTTTATCCCGACTCGGAGATGTCTCCCGTTAACTCTCGTATATAACATAAATTATGCATTGGAATGTAAATGCGTCGAGACCCCTGTCGTTTCATCGCCCGCTCCCCCCTTTCATTGGTCTACTGAGCAGATATCAGTTTTACTTTTAGATACTAACACTGTATATTGTTTTGTTTTGTAAATATTTTTAGTGTTAATGTTGTATATTATTACAATGGTTATTGTAAGAATGGGTACTGAGGACGGTTTGACAGGAAATAATAATATCTTTGCACTACAAAGAACAGGTACTTTGATCGATAAAGTTTTTAAAAAAATAATACAGTAATAATAAATTGCAATATCGTTGGTATCTCTAAATCTAGGGAACTTGGGTATAAGAGTTTGCATTTTATTTTTATTTTTAGTTATTTCCTAACTAGTAGAAATAAATAAAGTTATATGCATAACTGATGGAGTTAATCTAGGGTGATTTTTTTTTAGTTTCAAGAAATGGTGTTTAGGTTTACAGTGATATTAAAAATTTTAAAATATGACACAATTAAAAAAAAACTCTTAATAACAATGTTTATAAAAGCAACGATAACATTTTTCGATTTATTCGAGGCGACCACCCAGCTTCTACAGAGATTCTCAGGAAATCGCGTCCACTACCAGAGTAAGGGCGCACAAGGAAAAAATTGTACCGCGACGCCAGCGCCGCTGCATGTCGAGACTTCTCTGATTAATGAAACATCTGCTCACTCAACCGGAAAATGACATAAGCACCCCCCAAGCACGTAAAATATATTATACTTTAAACTAAAACACTTAAGGTTTGAAATTCATTTATTCAGATTTGAAGATATTATGTTTTATCATAATTAAATCAAGAATACCAAACGTTTCCCCTCAACTCTGTAACATTTGACGTTCTCGTGCGACGCATATACATAAGTACAAAATGGCAAAATATGGATTTATCGCTTTTGTTATAAATGTTAGGACAAAGTTCGTAAGACGACGTTGTTAAATTAACAAAATATGTGAGGTACTCACGAGTATTTACCACTATTATAAACACGGAACCTTTTGGAAGCACACTTGAATTTTACTTATTTCGTCATTACAGACTTAGTAAAATCAGAAAAAACAACGTATAAATAGAATAAAATAATAAAATAGAATAAAATTCAAGTCGTGTTGTTCGCCGGTAATAACTTTCATTATTTGTCACAATAGTGTTTTTTCTTACTTTTAAAGTTTATCAAAGGTTCATAACAATGATGAAAAACTAAATTAACATTAAAGGAATGTAATATTAAGAGTGCTTGTATCGACGAAATTGTGTAATTATCAGGTTGTATAGATGTACGAGAAGAGACAGAGGTGTGTCAGGACTGTACCAGATGAACAAACTATTTTTAATTCAAAATACAAATCGAATGACCCTCACTCTTCAAAATCGGTCGAGCCGTTTTGGCTACTGAATGTCACAATGGAACGGACATACAAACAAATATCTACAATACATACTCCCGAAAAAAATTACATTAATTAAAACTAAAATCTTGAGTACTTATTTATATGTTATCTGTAACTCGAAGAATATTTGAAATAATATTATGTTTATCTAGATAAGTAAATAGGTATATCTACTAAAATATACTAAATATTGGTATTTCTTTGCCAAATTCTTTCACAAGATATTTGTGGTGTTTGCCTAAGCATTCGGAGTCATGAACTCAATACTCAAAACTCCAATGCGTACCAAGCTTTGGCTGACGTCATTTGCTCGGCAAGAATGGGGAGGGGTGGTGAGATGGAAATGGCAGGGGGGCGCTGTCAGCTGTCACGAGTCTGACATACGATGACGTTTCACGTCACAAACTTGCGCGTGGCTTCGGAAAGCTTCTTACTATATTGGAAATATTATTCTACATACTTATAGCAATGTTCACTGTGATATATTGTGTATCTTATATTCAGAATTACTTAATATGCAAATATAATCTTATAAATTGTATTTAGACATCCTTTTAAATGGACGTGAAATATCAATCTCACTTCTTTCACATCTGTACTCTATGCCCTTCGGTTTCGGATATTATTATGAAATAAAAACAAAAATGTGCTGAACTTTTTAATAAATATAATTACGCTCACATCCCACAGGAGTAGGCAGAGCTTACGAATTCTCATTAGGCGCGATCCTGGTACATCTTTCTCGCTTCTTCTACATCCATACATCTGCGCAAATAATCTCATCGGTTATGGGTACTCTTTATATCGCCTTTCCTTAGTATGTCATTAGTCTGATTGACATAAGTTGTTCTGAGACGTCCCTGGCGAACTATTTCATTGTAAAAACTGATTATTTCATGTAATATTATTTTATTTCTTTAGGAAAGTAAGTAGTAACTTTAGGAGGCATTTTTGTAAGTTAAATAAAGTTACGAATAAAGTGTCGTGCTAAAGAGAATTTTGTCAAATTTTAGTTTTGTATATATGTATAAATACAAAAATATTGTGTTATGTGTAATAGTAATCCCATAAATTTAGCATGAGACCCAGCCCTCGATAAGGGAGGGGCGACGCTTTGCAAAAAAAAACGTCGGCACTCGGCCCTACAAAGATAGGAAATACAACGAAGCCACTATTACACGAAATTGGCTATACGATTCCCTTCATGATGGATATCCATATTTCGAAATTTGAAATAAGTTTGGGGAGTCAGTTTTTTTTTCTAATATTTTATCTCTTGGCAGGTAGAAATGTTGAATTATCATTTTCGCTAAGGAATGGTCAGTCTACCTCATGCTTTAGCGAAAGCGATTAAATATGAAAAAATACTTAAGAATTCATTTAATGTTTATTATTAATATCATTTTCATGTGCGTACGATTTAGAACTTACCAGTAGAACAGTTATTTTTCGCTTTTTACCGTAGGTCCTAAAGTAATCATGTAATCGATATGTTCAAGTTTGATGATAAAATGAGACGTTTTTAGCCTAATTTCTTATCAAATCTTTTTGCTTCTACATTTAGATTCTTAGCTGATAAACATAGTCCAGTATTTATAAAGTAGATACCAGATAAACAGTATTGTACAGTGCCATATTTGGTTGCATTTTATTTACCTGTTCGACGTTGTGGCCAAAAACCGAGCATGTTACTTGTATGGCTTTTCAATGACTTTGCTTGCCAATCCGAATAGTGCCTGCTACGATCTATATCGAAAAGAAAGGCATATCATATTTGAGGCTATAAAGAGGCAGCTTATATTATTGCTACATTTAAAGTAGATTACTTAAAGGTTAAGACAAAACTCAACTCGAAAATTCGCTATTTAAATATCCAAGTGAATCGACTTAATTCAAAGCTGTGTTTCACAGCAAAACAAGTAACAAATAATACGATCAAGGCAGTTAAATAGGTTTTTCTGCTGTCCCATAAAACCAAAACATTCTATGTGCGTCGAAATGTGTATTGCAATTTCATACCTTCCCAGTGGTTATAAGGCGTACATTTGAATAAACTATAGAACGCGAAGTTTGATAAAGGGCCTGTCGTATTGTTCATTAAAGTTGGATTAAGTTTGCGCGGGCCGGAACGAGCAGCCGGTTAGCGCGAGGCAGCAGCAGGGCGAGGGCACAAGAAACTTTATCAAAGAAACTTCATCCGTCGTCGTGATAGCAATGTCTTCATTGAATGACTTTGATTTAAATAGCTTGAGACGTTGCAGAAAATTTAGACTAGTATCCTTAAGTTTGCAGCATAAAATGGGATATGATAATTGCCGGTAACTGACTTTTTCTTAGTGGTCAAATTGTTAAACAAATCTGAATTAATGCTAAATAAGAAAATGACACAGAAAATTCGCTTTATTTCATTATTGCATTGCTTGTATTATTATTGTACATTATTGTATTGCTTGGACCTCTGGTCTTGCGAAGAGATGTCGGGTTGGTCTGGGTTTTTCTCCCCCTTTATCACGGGATTTATTTCGAAGTAATGAAATTTTGAAAAAAATTGACCAATCCCAACCGCTGAGTTGTCACATCACTCAACACGACGGAATTCATAATTCCAATCGTTCAAATTAAAATTTTGCTTTTTAGTAACTTGAGATTTTCACAAAAGGCACACAATTATTTTGTGAAATGTCTCCAGCGGTACATATTTTCACACCAATACGACTTAGGGTGTTTCAAGAGAAGAGCGTACTTTAAAGGCCTTAGTTAGGCGATCCGCTTGTCTTTGCCCCCTTATCTTATTAAAAAAAAATAACTAGTTTAACCTTTTTTTTTGTAATTACTGTACGATCGCTGGTTCTAAAAGTCGTGCCGCTTCGATACTATATCTCAGATCTAAGTCTGTTTACGTATTGATCGGACACCCATTGATCGGATGTTCCCACCTTTTGTGCCCGCAGCGGGTTGGAAGCCGATTCCGTGACTCAGCACAACAGCCAGATGACCGTGATAGGTAGCATTGTGATCGTCTAATTCAATAAAATCACCGGACATTTTTGTTTATTTGTCGGTACCCTTGTCGGGGCTCCTTAGTGTTGTATTAGCGGCTTAAGCTGCATGATACGTTGAGCGTGACTATGACTTTGTTCTTGTTGGCTTAGTTAGACGATCCTACGGAGATAGTCAGATCGTCTCGAGGATTATTACGTATGACATGTTTTATTATTGTTATAAGGTCTTCTTCTATTTTTAAATTAGTGATCGTAATACGATAAGATGGACTAAATTATTTTTTTTTCTTCTAAAAACATTATTTTGATAATTACAAAAAAAAATAACTGGAACTGCTGCTAAAGGGAGCAAGTATGTAAATTAAGTATGTATTTAGAAACAGCTAGAAAAAGCGTGCGTGAAGCTTTGGATTCGTTTTAATGGCAGCAAGAATTTACGTATAAAAGTACGTTTAGGCGAATAAGTATAGTACAATTAGCAGTGTAGTAATAGGATTAACTTTAATTAAATGATATACCTTTATATATTTTTTACATTTCATATACATCAAGCATAGAGCCAGTGACGAAGAAACACGACGTCAGTTAATAATGACCTGTGATATGATATATTACAGGTATTAACTTTAATAAAGGAAACTGGAAAAAACTGATGGTTTATAAAATAGAATTACAAAATCAGATATCTTATTAGAACATATATCTCTACTCATGAGTATATATAGTATATATCACATGTGATATAAAATATATACGATAGTACTAATAATGAAATGGCTACTAAATCTGTGACGATATCTTCTTAAAACAAAATTATATGTAGATATAATAATAAAACAGAAATCTCTAATTTCTGCTTGCTCTTTTGAGTCATAGCCACAAGAGATTTTGTTCTTGTTTTCTTTTTAGCAATAAATAAAATAAATAAATTATTAATATTTTCCAATAAACGGGAACTCGTGGGTGTTAAGAATATCCTGAAATGGGGGGAATTTAGAAAATTAGAAATAAATATTTAAAGTGGTAAGCCACGACAAACAGAGTCCATGTTTATTCGATATTATTATTGTAATGGCTCTTTAATCTTCTACGCAATAAGTTCGCGTCGAACTTTATTCTCTTCTACGTAAAGGGAAAAGCTCTTACGAGCAATAAAGATGGCTGCAGCCGTTCTGGGACCTTTGCGCTCCTATCTTCCATATTTCTGTCTCCCTCCAACTTGGACGGTAAACACTAAGCGAAAAAGAGATGACAGACTTCCATTGTAAGGACTTTAAAGAGAGCTTTCAAGTGAAATTGAACTTTATTTAAATCGGAATAAAGCTTATATTTTATTACACAATTGTATAAAAGAGGTAGTAAAGCAGCTCCGCCTTAAAAATGGAAGGTGGTATGTAAAAATTGATGAACACGTATAGCCAGTCGTTAAAGTGACAGACTGCGCTGGCGTGTTGGGCAGTGTATATTGTCTCAAAATGTTGGGACTTTGCGCGCCCTTGCCTCTATTGTTTATTATCAAAAAGTGATAAATCAAATGACTTTGCATTAATTTTAATAAATATAAAAATTCTTGTGAACTTTTCGCGTAAGCTTGCATTGACGTAATGTGATAGTGATTATTATGGGTGTACTTTAAAAACTTGTAAGTGATTATAATGCGTGTATTTTGAGTTCTTAAAAACTTTTATAAATGGTAATAATTTTAGCGGTTGCTATGTAATCATCGTCAAAGATTAATTAAAGCCTTAAAGCCAATATTTTATTAAAAATTTGCAACATTGATATGGATTAAATGTAGAGATGATTCTATGTTATTTAATCACAAAATCTTGTAATAGCTTATACACATATCATAACACATTCTCAAATAAATGCGAAGTGGATTAAAAACTTATCGACAAATATTCATTATTAGAAATAAGTCACTTCATTAAAACAATAGTTTGTTTTTTATGACCGTTAAAATTATTACAATGATGGAATAAAAAGGATGAATTTTCCAGGAAATATAATTGAGAAAATGATAAGATTAAGCGACGTTTGAATGTCGGCCATATTGTCGCGCGTGTTGGTTACCCGGTGATGCGCGGCGCGGATGCCACGATGAGCTCATTTCTCATGAACGGAGGATATCAGCCACAACCCGACCCGAAGTTCCCGCCCTCGGAGGAATACAGCCAAGCGGACTACATTCCACCCGGGGAATATTACCAACATCAACACTTGCAATACGGTTATCAACACCAATATGCTCCAGTCCAGATCGGAACAGGGTATGGGTACGGTGGCTACTACCATCCTCTGCCGCAACATCCACCCGTCGCTCCACCACCGCGACCGCCAGAGCCGTCGCATCCTTCTGACGCCGATCATGGCTACGTTTCCCATGGCACTGAAGCTACGCCTGGTCTTGCGGAGCTCGGCTTGCGTCTGGAGAGACATATTGAAGAGGCAGCACCCGCCGGGAGAAAGTTGCACGCACTAGGACGTGAAGGGTCGCCAGTATCCGAGATGGATGATGAAAGACTTCTGCTAGATAGCCCTCCGGTGGAAGACGACGACTCCTCTATATGTTCCGACAACACGGATAGAGTTATATATCCATGGATGAAAAAGATCCACGTTGCTGGTGCTTGTGAGTATAATGATTTTTAATTTATTCGATATACAAATTTAAGTTAAGAAAAGTTCTAGAAACATTGCTGTTCTTGTTCAGATTTTGAGTTACAACAATTTTAACTCTGATATAGCGCAATAACAAACTTTTCCCTAAATGTAAAGAACATTCAACAACAATCTACACTATTTAATAATAATTGATAATAAATGATATAGACTTGGGGGACTTTTAAATGGTATGATGATATTAATAAAATACGAATCCATGGATGAGCGTAAAATGGTACTTATTAAAGAAATTAAATGTACTCAATGTTTAAGTGAACTATTAATTAGTTCTTCAATTACGAAATTTAAGGTAAAAGGATAATTCATAAACAGGATATGTGGATCGTTTCTCAGTAACTTGATATTCGTATTAATGTTTAGCTTATAGTATAGGCAAACCTATGTCTTAAAAATTAAGGATTGATTAATTACTTTCTATACTTAACCATTAGAATTTGAGGGAGAGTAATATTTTATAATAAAAGGTTGCATGCTATATTTTCGACGAGCACTGTATAATGAATACTGTTATGAATTCATTATACTGAGAACTGGCCAAACGTGCTCTCAATAACAGAGGGTCAATGAGTTGAGCTTAAGGGATCAGGGAATCAAAAGTTAATCCCACGCATTCAAGTTCTATCCATCAATACTTCGGTAGGACGCCACTTATATAAGGCACTCCTTTAATATGGAGAGTTACATTAGCACGGAATGCCATTTTGTAAATTTCTGCACACTCACACGCGTTTGTGTTGCGTTTTCTAATAGTAAACAGAGATAACAATCGTTATTTGCGATTTGGAATTACATAAAATGTTTTAAACGATTGAAAATCGAATTTACGATCCTACAAATTGATGACAGCAAAAAATCTTCAGTCTGTCGTATTTAATGTATTACAAAAATTCCTTTGATTTCTATAGTCAACTATGTACAGCAACTTTTATAATAATATCCCCATGGAATCTTGATGCTATTATAAACCAATTTCGACATGATTTTTTTTTATAGAAACGACTTCATTGCCTATTTCATTCTAACAATTTATACACCAAACAGTATATATGGAAACAAATACATACAATGATCAGATTCAAAACTTAATTTGTTTTAATTTTTGAGATTGTTAGTGTTATATAAAATTATGCTTGTAACGCTATATTTAATGATCATTCGGTTTTGGTGCATTGCGAGTAATCTCTTATTCATGGTAATACCAGTAAATAATGGGAATCATATAATTATTAATGGTTAATATATATAATATTAACCTGTATTATCAAAAATAATAATAAATGTCACAAAAATTAGAAGGAATCGTTTTTATCTGCTTAAATGTGGGACTGTTGATATTTTTTGAAATATTGGATTATATGCATTTTTAAATAAAATCGATATTTAGATATAGAGGCTTAATAAAAAGTAAGTCACCTCACAAATGATTTACACAATTTATAATTCAGTATATTTATTTATAATATTAAATTATAAATATATAAAATGTTAGGTTTATATTATGTTAGTTCTTAGTAATAACTTTTTAATATAAATAAGATAATCATTTTTACCAATATTTTACAATAAGAATTCTTTTTTAAATACTCTTTGTTTTATATTACTACGATTATTAGGCACTTTAAGACTGATTGCAGAAGCAACTCGTTCAGATGCTACAGGTATAGCAGAATAAATTAAATGTTTTACAGCTATTTTTAGCACGGGAGTTTTTAGCACGCTAGCACGGAAGTAAAATGTCTACTGTCGATCCAAAATTTTAGCGCATTTGATGACCTTGAAATAATTGGCTGAGCTAAATATTTAGATACTGCTATAATCCAGTAGGTATTGAATCAAAACTTATGCCAGAAACTTCATTGTCATTGGGAATATTTTTTAAAATCATATTTTTTATGTCTTTTTTATGGCAGAAGGTGGCAAATGAGCAAGCACCTGATGTTAAGCGACCGCTACCCGTAGTCAACTGCACAAGCTAATGAGTTACAGATGTGTTGCCAACCTTTGGACAAAGGATCGGATATGCAGAAAAATATGCATAAATAATATTTCATTTATATCCCATAATAATGAAATTATTTCTTTTTCTCCAATACGAGAAACGCCTGCTGGAGGTAAACGTTTTCCTTGATTTCTTGAGTTTGTTCTTGAGAGTTCTGAGTGAGTTCTTCGACTGTCGACATCTACATAGCAATATCAAACTATAGATATATCGTCCGAAAAATTAGTGAGAAATATCCATATTTCTAAATAATAATATGGATATTTTAACACCAGTTCCACATAAATGTTGCTTTATTTCGTGTGTGTAGTATGAAAGAGAGACTCATGAGACTAGAATAATTGTTAACTATTGTTTCTTTTGTCTCCCTAAATTAATAAATAATACGTTAGAAATTATTCACGTAATTTATACTCTTTGAGGAAAATAACAAACATTTTAATCTGAGAACGAGTGCTGGTGATTATTTTCCGTAAATATAGCAAATGTTCGATTATTCTTACTATTTCTTACAAACCATATGTTTTTAACTGAAGCTTTGTTAGTCATTTGATTACATACCTGCGAGTACCTATAAGAATTAAAATCACTATCTACGACACCAGAATTTTCACAAAGCGATGATATCAGACTACATTAAATTAACTTGTTCTTGATTGGTACCATTCTTGAGGATTATATGAATGTAAAGGATGTTTAAAAAATTAACACTGAGAAGTGTATTTACGCTTTTTATGTCTTTATTTGGTACCACAGAGAGACATCTTTATATGTAACTATCCTGGCATACAAATAGTAACGACGTTGATTATTATTTTTTAAGAATAATTTAATTATATTTAGACTTTGTACAAATTTTATTTCCTTAACTTATATTCACTTTATTATAAATTAAATTTGAAATAATACACACATTCGTATATGTGTCTGGATTAAAAAATATTTTAAAAAATCTGTCATATTGACGACACAAACCTGGCTGCCTTTTAAATTGGTATGGACATATATTTAGGTTTTTAGTGGTAACGTTAACATGGTATGGAAATGTATTGAGGAGAGAATGTTATTAGAAGGGGACATATTATGATAAAATATAAAAACGGTGTGACATATCGCCGATAAAGATTAATTTTAAAAATAATTTAGTAGAAAAAAGTAATTCATTTATTTCGTTTAACAAAAGAAGATCTTGAATCATCTTTGGCTTACTTCAAAACCAAAGAAAATCCATCTAACATTTTTTTATTACTCACAATCATCAAAACGGACCTTAATTTCAATTTGTTAAAGATTCATATGTAACATAATATGGGTACAGAACAAATCCACTAATTGTTTTTGAGTTGTGTGCGGCTTGATAAAAAGAAGCCACAATTCAAAAGTATTATCAATAAGAAAGTATTTAAAAAGAAAAAAACGTGCGTGATTAATATGACAACATTAACTTCTCTTTGACGCTTGATTTTTCATTGTAGGTACTGCAAATGAGTGGCAGGGTGTGCTTAAAAATGAGTTGAATGTTCGCGGCGTTTAAAATGAAAGAATTAACAAATTGCCACCAATCAATAACCCAATGTTTACGGATACTTGAGATCCTTTAAGGATATCTTTTGATGTGTTGTGACGGTTTACTAATGGGGTGCCATTACCAAGATCCCGTCGAGACGCTGTAACTTTTGTTATGCGACAATAGAGCCTACACTTATGTTAATGACAGCCATTTATTTAAATAGACTTTAAATAGATATTTGCGGTCGGGAATTCGCCTCTGAGATTATTGATTACGAATATATTTTTAGTAGGAGCCCTTAGAAATTTTTATTGCACTCATAATTTTTTGTCTGAGTATCTGTATCTATTCAGCTTGACAATTTTTATGTTAATTTGTTTAACATTGTTTAAATGTTTTAAACATTTTTACTTTAAAATGTTTTATAATACATATCTTTATAATGTTTTAATTATTTTTTTACTAATGCCTTTGCTAACTTGAGAAGTGTTTATTTGTAAAGTGGCTTTTAACACGTATACGTTTAGAGCAGATTTGTTTAACCATGTTGTAAGTAATATATCTTTGTGTCAAATTTAATAATAGATCATAAACTAACTTCCTGATGATCTAAAAATTGATTTTTTTCCCGTAGCTAAGAACCAGAAACAAACGACATAGTTTGTTTCCACAAGCATAAAGCTCAAAGTAGGCTTACGTTTACTGCTAGGAATTTAATTGTCACTGGGAGTAACTTTGAATATACATATGCAGAGCGATTTGATCTTCTAGAAATTTAGGTTATAGCTACAGCCCTTAATACTTACTTAATACCAACAGCCCCTTCATTAATGATCGCAATATGTCTTATGAATACTTCTATCCATTTTCGAAAATCCTTGTTGTCGTCTAAATTTAAAGTGAACCAGAATTAATACCTAACAAAAGCAAACTGGATTCATATCCAAGTTGGCTTTCAATAAACAGGCAGAACTCGTGGTATATGTATATAATATTTGACTACATTGTAAAGTAACAGACCTTGCTGTAATCCAGTAATTCGATAAAAAGCATGGCAATGCGCGTCTGTTCAGTAAGAAAAACTATTAGTTGTAGTGCCATTGGCGCGTAGTTTCTGAAAAGGCCGCATTAAAATTATTGTGTCATGTAATAAGTGATATTAGTCTTGCGCCGTTGACAGCATTGTCAATAGCCTCGTAGGTAAATTATTCACATTGTGTTCGGATCATTATGTGACGTGACCTGAAGGTCGCGACTCGGAATTTAGTCCTCAGGTCGAGTCCGTGTCACAATTCCTGGCTTGCTTTTATGTATTATACAAGCTGAGATATTATATTGTAACAAAGGTCACATCTACATACATACATTGTAATAGGACGAGGTAATTCTAGTAAAAGGTTAACATTTTACTGATGTACATTACATACTTAGTACATTGATGTACTTTATGTTTAAAATTCAGTCCGGATTTTTTCTGGTAGGCAAAAATAATTTGAGTTTCATACGCATAAAGCGATTTCAAGGTGAAAACCTAGAAATACAAAACAATTTCATATTTTGTGATAGCTACTAATCTTTTAATGTCACTACCTGCGCTGTCATAATAGAGTAATATATATATATATATATATTGATTTGGTATAAAATGATCATGAAATTGGATAAGCATAATGGATAGTTCATACCATTAATGATAAAATGATATGCAAAATATCGTATATTTTTATCTTCTTTGATAGACGAAGAAAATGAATGATATTAAAATTAAGTGAAATTGACTTTAATTTATTTTTGTCAGAATGTAAAAAGCAACCATTTGAAGACCAATTGCGATAGGCCGTCAACAACGTCCTCTTGTATATTTGTTAAATCTACTTCTGTCTGGAAAGATTTTACGTTACTTTGCTATTCGACGACAGGTGGCGCTGTTCCTTACACTTAACGTTAAGTTACCATTGTCAAAGCGATAGAGAGCGTAACCTCACTTGATGGTAAAGTAAGTCCTTTTTATGCGTCGGTCTTCTCTTGATGAAACTGAGAAAGCCTTAATTTTTTTCATCTTAACAAAGTTTCCTCCATAATATATTATACAAGACCGATTGAGGCTGTTTTATAAAAATTATACAATAATCTAATATGGATTTCTATTTTACGCAATCCTGGCACAATTCTCTATACTTCTACACACATATGTATATATATACTCGTTTGATATGGGTACTCCTTATATCGTTTTTCTATGGTATGTCATTAGTTTATTTAATTATATATTTTATTTTATATGTAACGAAAATCAATAGCTGTAAAGCCTCTATAAACCTCTAAAAGCCTAAAGTATAGGTTCTAGATAATAACGAAAAAATCGTGTTGTTAGGTGGTTGGAGTTGTTAGTTGTTACTTATTTGTCTCTTTTCCTTTATCAACACGAATATTTCGTTAATAAGTATTTATCAGTGAGAACCTATAAATGATAACAACATTAATATTAATATTATGCCCCTATCACATGCCATTGTAATTCTTGTTAGGACATAAAGAGTTGCCAACTTACTCCTACCTTGTTGAAGTGAGACTAGAACAGCTCCAGTTCATGATAATTATTGGGGCTATCATACCAGCACGCCACAAGAATGTATTTTGAGAGTAATTAATATTTAAAACGAGAATATATAGCCTATATATAGATATACCTTTAGGCTTAGTTCTAATACATGTCAGTAATTAAAAATAAAATATAATTAGTAATAACTTAAGATGTTTTACATTTTAAAAGAAAATTACTTTGGAATATACTTGGCTAATATTGTTCAAACCATTCAACTTGAGCTACCGAACTCTTGATATTTTAAGAAAAATGTAAACATTTAAGCAATGCAAAGGAGCTCTTAATAAACTGTCCAGCTTAGTCTTACATACAAAATAAATCACCTGAGCTTCGCGGACCGCCCATTTTGAGTTGGCTTATCGAACATTGATTAATAGTTTACGATAGAGATATTTTTGATACTTACCTAAAACTGTTTCTAATCTTTAGCCACACCAACAATGAGTCGTGAATGAAATGTAATGAGCTGATGGAGACCAGATAGTTTGTACAAACCGTTCCTCCGATCTGATACTTAAATGGTTTTACCGTGTAATAAGTATTATTCATAATAATTTGTGTACATATATTTAAGAGCATATCCCTGAATAGTTTTTTTTTTTTTAAATAAGTATTTATATATATTTAAAAAAAAACTATAGTTAGATAGTTAGAGATAGTAGATAGTTAAGTCTTACCTATGTGGCAAAATAAAATAAAAAAAACTGAAGTAAGTAAAAAACTGAAGTATCATATAAACTCCAGTCGTCATCATCAACGTCTCAGCCTGTACGTAGACCGTAGGCCTCGCCCATTGATCGCCACAATAATCGGTCCACCGCCACCCTCATCCAGTGCACTCCCGCAATCTTGACCAGATCATCGGTCCAACTTGTGCCTACCTATTTCGACCTGTACGTGGCCGCCATTCAAGGACTTTTCGGTCCCATCGACCATACGTTTTGCGAGCGAAGTGTCCGGTCCATCGCCAATTAAGGTTTGAAATTTTTCAACTCCACTAGCTCATGTTAATCGATTGTGTAAAAAAATAAATATTACGATACTCATATTATATTCAGCTTACTTATTTATTTCTATTTGTTTATTTAAAACTTTGTACTCAGTATAAAAAAAATGTTCTTTAGCTAATATTATAAAGCTTTTTTAACCGTTCTTATAATATTGTATTTGAGTATAATTTCTTA